>JAQIYK010001168.1:0-10564 GCA_034700465.1 Rotylenchus robustus | reverse complement strand
ATGGTTTAAAATCATCATTTTTAAGCTTTTTTGTCATTATTTTTGCGATTTTGTGTGTGGAAATGGCATTTTTCACGATTTTTGAGGGTTGTTTGGTTCAATTTTGGGCTAAAAAACGATTAATTTGACTTTTTAAAAAGCTCAAATGTGGTTTTAAACCTCTTTTAATGGTTTAAAACCCTTTTAAAGCACATATTAGGACATTTTAGACCGTTTGCAGGTATAAAATAACATAAAAATTTTGGTTTTGCCCCCCCCCTATAATAGACTGCCTCCCCCGTTAATAGGCTAGTACCCAATTTTTTAGCGTAATAAGACAAAATATAACCTAAAGATTTTTGTTTTGAGCGGGGCTAACAATAAGTTACAAGTACCTCGACATTCCCACCAATTAGGTGCATTTATTGTTAACCTGAATAAATGCATTCTTTTCTCTAGCGTTCATGTCCTCCGCTGAATGTCTGATGGAGTTGGATCAAAGGCCCAGCGTGAAACGCTGTCATGATCGGACTCTGCGAGACATTGAAGAGGCCAACAACGACCAAAATGGTGTGATTGCGAGCAAATTGGACAAAATGTGCAAGTGGGCATTATTATTATTATTATATGTTTTTATACATATGTTGGACTCATTTTTGCAAATTTTCATTCTTAAATTATAAAAAAATATACCCAAAAAACTAAAGCATTGATCTCAAAAAAACGTGGTTTCATTGGTTTTGTCGAACATATCCATGATATCCTCTGTTTGCAGTGCTCTCAACTTTTTCTCGGATTGCGTGCGAACTCCGATTCGCCAAAGTTGCGGGCGCAAAGCGTGGCGAGTCATCTTTCGCGTTCTGAAGGACACAACGCGCACACTGATGCCAATGTGTCGATTTGACGGAGAGGCGGGGGAAGACAGGGAGCAGGACAACAGCGAGGAAGAGAGTGGGCCGGTGAAGACGGAGATGGTCGGAACCAACGCTTCATCAACTTCTATGGGCGGAAGCAAGGTAAAGAAAATCCGGAAATTAATACTTTACGTTGAGGATCAAGCTAAAATTTTGGAAAATTAGTTGAAAATGTTCAATTTTCGCAAAGGGAATTGAAACGCAACTTTTGGAAAAACTCATCACGCTTCGCCAAGTTAGACCTCTTTGGTTAACAAATCGTCATATTCCAAATTCCATCCATATTTTTAGCTAGTTAAAAGTATTAAATTTGAAATTTACAAAACTTTAAACAGGGCGCGGGACGAAGAAGGGAGCATAATGACGCCGGAAGGACGGGAAAACAACAACAAAATCTCGGGACAAATGCCCATTCTTCGAAGACTGTGACAGAACCATTTGATGGCGGATGGGAGGAGTGGGAGGACATCGACACCGAGAAGGGCGGGGAGGAAAGAGACAAGTCGAAGTTCACGGCATCCAGTCACCAAATCCACTACGGATCACAAACATCCCAAAACAGCGGGGAGTGGGGCGGAAGAAATCACGCTTGGAGATTTTGGCGATATGCCACATTTCTTGTCACTGTGTTCATCTCCAATTTTTCATTTTAAGCAAAATTTAGAGAATATTCAGTTGACGTTTGCTACATTCGACTTGAAATTTTACTCCATTATTGCCTTGACATCGATAAATAAAAAGGCGATAAGCTTTTAAAATCTCGGTTATTAAATAAGTAAGACGAGCCGGTCTGTTTGTTTTTCTATACATTTAACTTTTGCATGTTTTCTTCCTTATTACTCATTTTTGAACCCATTCCAACCCATAATATTGTTGTACCGACTTTTTGGACAACGACAACAACAAAAAAGTAAATGACTAACCGATTTATTCGAAAAAGAGACGAAACCGCATTTGGTTTATGGCTAGACGACAATACATAATAGCCGTGTGCAAAAAACGAAGAATAAATGGATAGATCGCGTGAATGTGATAATCCATTTTGAGTGTTTTTAATATGTATGTAGGTGATAAAGTTTGCATTAAGGGAAGATCAAGTTTAAGACCAAGATCGATTTTAGCAACAGATCATATCATAAGAGAAAAACCCCGCCGATGAGATATATTGTGTATATGCGCATTAATTGTCCATATATGCCTGCCAATGCTGCAACTCCGCCACCAACACCGGGTCAGCCACCATGTCAGCCGTCGACTTCCCTTAAAATGTGGTCATGTTAATGTCCCTTCCAGTACATACATACAACCTCCAGCTTACCGAGCATATTCAAAGCCAACTTGTGAATCGAGCTGGGATACTTCAGCATTCCCTTAAAAATTGACATAAAACGACGAAACCAATAAAATCAATTTTTACTTATACTGGGCTTTTAAACCTCCACCGAAAATAATGTTCTAGAGTGGGAGTGGTTGAAGGCACTAATCACTATGTCAACAAAAAAACCGGTAATTGAATGGATGGAATGCATGTTTATATTAGCAGTGAATATTTGAAGTGGTGCTTACTCGAATGGCCTTCCAGAAGAAGATAAGCACGAGCAAGAAGATAGCTGCACGGATGGCATAGGCCGCAAACAACCACTTCGACCTATAGCCAGATGCGTCGGTGATAATGTAGCACAAGTTACCAATGGACACAATGATTAATGCCTAAAATATCAGATATAAAAGCAAAACCACAAGAAACCGACCAGACTGATGCCAACGAATGGATAGAGGTAGAAGGGACGGTTGGCGAACACTCCATAGATGGTCATCAGGCTCGGTAGGCACAGAAAGAACACAACTAATGATTGTTGCCAAAAGTTCGCTCCTCCAAACACATCCTTTGCCGATTCTTTCATATGTCCAAAGGCACCAAACATTATAATGCCGGTCATGTATGCGATGGCAAACGTAAAGCAAAAACTCTAAATTTTTTCAAAATCACCGAATTTGCTAGTACGGCCGGCAGGGGGAGGGGTTTTGCAGCGGGGTGGGGGGGGGGGCAGGGGAAAGCAGCGGGGTGAAGAAGGAAAGGAAGGATAGAAGAAATGATCCAAAAAACGAACGCTAGATAACTAGCAAAAAGTGATCGATTTTCTTAAGGAAATGTTAGTAAAATTTTCGCAGGTTTTGCAAATGGGATTTTGTCCTATTGTGAGAATT
Organism: Rotylenchus robustus; assembly: GCA_034700465.1. NCBI lineage: Eukaryota > Metazoa > Nematoda > Chromadorea > Rhabditida > Hoplolaimidae > Rotylenchus > Rotylenchus robustus. The sequence continues at coordinate 7,463 of JAQIYK010001168.1, read as the reverse complement.
TTTAAATATTAGTCACATCCTTTTTGGTCAATTTTTAAAAATATTTTTCAAAATGTTCCAATCTTTATGGGTGTAAAGCCGGAGCCAAAAATGTCAAAAATTTAGAGTTCCGGCTCCGACCTCCCAAAATTTTTAGCCGACCATTCAAATTTCGGCTCCGGAGTCGGAGCCAGCACTGACGGCCGGATTTTTGCAGAAATTAAAAAGTTGAAATGTCTTGACCAACGAGAAACTAATATCAAATCAGCTCATTTTCTCGAGCGGTTTCCAGCCAAATAGTCATTTTCGTGGAACTAACAAACAAAAATGACTAACCAACGACTGCTTGAACCCCTTGAATTTCTCTAGCGCCTTCTTAAGATCTTCGTTGAACGGCGACGAATTGGCGATATTGTATCCATTGGGAATTGTCACTTTATATGGTGGTGGCGGTGGTACATTAATGTCCGGATACATTTTGATGCACTTTTCCTCTGTCGTAAATTGAGCTGAAATTTGAAATGCTGAAAGAATAGAGACAAATAGAAGCGACAGTTGGTTGAATAGCTAAATAAACAAGCAATAAATAGTAAAATTGAATGTCAAAAGTTAAACGGAAATGTTTCCTGTAATTAGGTATACAATACACGCATTTTTTTGTATACATGCGTACGTATATCGCGGCGTATGTCTCGTATAAGTATATGCGGTACTTGTCCATTAATGGGGAGGGGGGTATTCCATTAACGTGCAAAACCACCACCTTAATACCACTAATTTGAATAAAATCACTTTAATACCAGGGATGGACCGGATATCCGTTTTCCGGGTTTCGTTTTTCGGCTTTCCGGGGTTTTTTATCCGTTCCGTATCCGTTATCCGTAAAAACCCGGATATTGTCCGGGAAAATACACCCCTCCCCTAAGAATGGCAAATTTTTGAAATTTTTTTGGGAAGTTTTAATAAAAACTTGAAGGAAATTGCCCATTTTTTGCTCAAAAAAGTCAATTTTTCCTGTAAAATTTGATTATTGCTGAACAATGAATTTTATTGTAAATATAAAAATTGGATTGGATCAATGATTTAAAAAATTTCAAAATATGCTTGATATATTTTTTTCAAAATTATCTGTTATCCGGGTTTCGTTTTTCCAGGTTTTTTATCCGCTCCGTACCGTATCCGTTATCCGTATCAGCATCGATTATCCGTTATCCGTTTTTTATCCGTATCCGGTTTTTTTTTTTCGGTCCATCCCTGCGCTGCTTAATATCTGAAAACGGTCTAAAATTTCCAAATGTGCTTAAAATGGGTTTAAAACCAGTTTTAAGTGGGTTTAAACCACTTTTGGATTTAAAAAAAAAATTTTGGTCCAAAATTGAATCAACAACCCTCAAAAACCATGCAAAATAGCAAAATGCTATTTCGTCACACCAAACCTTTTTTGAGCATTTTTAACTAAAAATTGCATTTTTTGAATTTTTTAAAATGGTTTAAACCGGGTTTTAGCACATTTGAGGTCGTTTTACGGGTTTTCTGACCGTTTGCAGTTCTTTAAAAATTTTGGTTTTGTCCCCCCCCTTAATGGAATGCCCTCCTCCCGTTAATGGACAAGTACCGTATAAGGAAAGATTCCTACTAACTAGCATATATGCTAGTTAGTAGGAATCTTTCCTTATTTTTTAAAAATCTGACCAAATATTTTATGGCTAATTTGAAGGCTTCACTCACTCTTTCTCCTTTTATTGAATGAAAAGGGTTTTTAGTTTTTAAAGAATGTAAAAAAGCATTTGGGGGATCAAACAAACAAAAAAAGTGCAAATTCGTAGGGGTACTACCAAGCTTTTTTGGTCGTTTTGGAAAAAAATTAAAAGTCATCGGTTTTCCACTAATTAGTGCCCTATTTTCTCTGCAACGTACTAATAAACAATAATGCAACAGCAATTTGCAACTTATTGTTCAAAATGATTTTGATGATTATGATTAAAGTAGGTATAAAGTGGTACAGAATTGCAGAGTTCTAAAAACTCATTGGGTAGGTACACAGTAAATATTAATCTAACCAACGATGATTTCATCAATCGTTTATTTATGTATAACAATGTGTATGTGAATGGTGAATTTGGCTACGATATCATATTTGGTAATATAGCCATCTGACAACAATAGACATGTGAGAAGCGGACACTGACAGGCAAATAGATACATGGCACGAAATGCACGTTATGAGAGGAGACAATAGAGGATCGATTCCGGCACTTCCAGCAGTTCTTTTGGCCCGTCCGCGCTGATCAATTCTTCATCCACTTCTGCCATCGCTGCAGCTGTGCCACCAGCACCGGGTCAGCCACCACATCAGTCGTTCCACTCCCTTAACAATAAAGATTAATTTCCGCCAGCAAAAACCTAGTAAATTGCTTACCGAACATGTTCACAGCCAACTTGTGGATCGAATCGGGGTATTGCAGCATTCCCTTAAAGATAGAATTAAAGATTACTTTGAAAATAGACAAAAAAAACGTGCTTACTCGAAGAGCTTGCCAGAAGATGCCGAGCACAGTGAAGTTCGTGACCAGGAAGACAATTGAGTAGGTGGAGAAGAATAGCATCATGACCAGATCTGGAACGCCCCGATCGTTGATGTCAGTCCACCACTGCGGCTTGTTGATGGATGAATTGATGATGAAGCACACAAAGGCACAAATTAGCAGAAAGCCTCCTCCCTAAAAACCCAACGGTTAAAAACAGAAAATAATAAGGGAATACCAAAACTGACCAGATTAATCTCAATGTACGGAATGAGCCAGAAGGGACGATTGGCGAGCACCGCGTAGATGGACCAAAGGCATGGCACGCAGAGGAGGAGCATCGTAGACGTCTGAACCCACAGAGGAAGATCGTTGATGCCGAACAGATCATGTGCCAATTCTTTGATGGGTCCGAAGGCAGCAAGCAATACAATGCAGAACATGTTGATGAAGGCAAATCCGATGCAGGCGACCTAAAACCAGCAACTTGTTGACCTAAAACTCCCCAGAAAAAAGAAACACCAGTGACTGTTTGTACTCCTTGAAGTTGTCCAGTGCCTTCTTCAGCTCCTTGTTGAATGACGACGATGAATTGTTGGTGATGTTGACGAAGCTCGAGATCACAGTCGGTTGGTAAGGCGGCGGTGCAATTTCTGAAGACATTGGCAGGGCCATTTGAATTTGCTTTGTCGTCGTGCCGAAGAAAGAGATTACAGCGAGCGAAGAAAGTTTGAACAGCTAAACGGAACAAAGCAAATGAGGAAAACGTTAAAAAAAACAAAAAAGGTGGTTGTCCAGCCTACAATTTGACATAAATAGAAGATAGATATAAAGAGAAGTGTATGGGAAAAAAACGCACAACAACGGAGGAATAACAAAAGTAAAGAAAAATTGCGCACAGCAGTGGTAGTGATTGGTAGGATGGACAGCCAGCCATAGATAGAGATAGGAAGAAAAGAAAAACTTACAAGGAAAAGTGAGGGCAGAAATGGGTAAAATCACAGAATTAGCCCTATTTATATAGGCAATCAGACTGCCGTAATCAAAAAGCACGATGAGCGATGATCAGTGATCACATCTGACAGAATTGAACATTTTAGAAAAGTACTTTACCACGTTTTTTGTTTTCATTTCTTTCAACGCGGTTTTCATGTCTCTGCTCTCTGTCTGGCTGGCTGGTTATTGTGGGTGGGGGGGGGAGTGAGGAGGAGCGCGCTTTGTTAGGGTTTAGTTTACGAAGGGTTTAATTTACAATTTTGTCAAAATTTAAAATTACTTAAAAACCTAAACTTTACTTGTATTAAATTTCGAGATTTGAAAAACGTACTCAACTACCCCAGCCCCCACGAGGGGGCTGGGGGAGATTTTTTTCTTTTTTACTATTCGATTTTCATTGGACGCCAAAAAATCACTTTTTAACAATTCTTTAAAAAACCACATTTTATACCGAAAAATTCCTCGCTACGCCAATGGTAACTGGGAGCTGGGAGAGAGCAGCAACCTTAACGAATATCAACAAAAAACAATAGAGAAAACAGGAATGGAAAATTGTAAAAAAACACAATTTCATTTCAAAGATCCAAAGTATCAAAATGCCAAAAGATGCAGAATATTACCGTATAACCTCTATTAATTCCCCATGGGGCATTATTTTTCAAACTACCTCCGAGGGTGGGGAATTATTAGAGGGTGGGGAATTAACAGAGGGTGGGGTTATACGGTAAGTCACTATTTTTTATCAACATTTAGTTATTTAGTAATATCAATCAAACTTGTCATTAGTTTTACGTTTTTCAAAAAAGACTCAATGTGCAAAAAATGACTCAATTATATTCAATATTTAATGTTGATACAATATAGAAAGTAAAGATGTTTCTTAATTTTTCGCATTTTTTTTTGGTTATATCAGCCACCAAAAATTTAAAAAAAATAATTTATTTTATTTTTTGGAGGCACATGTGGGAGGCGCAAATGTGGAGGCGCAAAAGAGGGTCAACCCCCATAAAAATCGACTTTTCGGCGCGAATAAAAAAAGAAAAAAACGCCAAAAAATTTTCGATTCCCCCCCCCCGAATTTTTTTCTAGCTACGCCACTGAGGAATGAATACTGATTATGATTAGGGAAACAATGGGTAATGGAATAATAGCGGTTCGTGTCTCAAAGGGCTAAAGAAAACATATTAAAAATTAAATCAAAATTTTCTGATATTTATTAGGGAATGCCTTAAAGAAAAATGGCTTTTTATTTATACTTTATCCCTATGAGCATGAGATGTCAAGGCCCAGCAGGATACCTATAGAAAGCTAGGAACAAATATCATCTGGTAACTGTACTAATTGTTGTACAAATTTTGTTGAAAAATAGTGTTGGTAGTGGTAGTAGCCATAACAGGTGGGTCCACACAGTGTCCATCTCTTCTGGGGCGGGGAGGAAAAGCGGATAAGAGTCCAAAAATAGTCATTGCCTTGTCGAAGGAAATGGGCGCACTTTGCTCATTTCTCGCCATCCACCTCAAAATGACTTTTGTCGCGGGTGGTGGAGCTGCTCAACAACGTCCTTTTCGGTTCAGCTATCGCCGCGAAATGTCCCACCGGATGGAGGACAACTCCGACTTCTTGGAGGAGCTGGCTCGCCAAACTGACCAACTGCGCCAGGACGGGATGGACTCTTTGCCTAGACAAGGCTCACTCACTGATCAGGTGGAGGAAAACAAATGTTTAGTTTTTTGATCATTTTATCATTTTGCAGATAATCCAGTTGGAGGACGAAGTTGAAAGGTTGAGACTGGAGAATCGAGACTTGCAGGAGCAGTGTGCCGATCTGCAAGCCCAGCTGCTGCACAGCTCAGTGGAGTGTGGTCGGAATCTGCTGGACGGTGGGGGACAGCCGAGCCTGGCAGCGGAGCTGAACGGGGCGGGCATGGACCAGCAAAGGGTTGGTCAACGTGAAATTGTGCACAAATATGTATATTTATGTGATTCAGATGATGGACATCATTAAGGAGCAGGACATTGACAACCAAAAGTTGCGCAACTACATAAACGGTAGGTTGTTGAAAAGTTGTGAACGTACGTTGTGTTTGTTATAGGAATTCTGATACGTGTTGTGGAACTGCATCCCGAGATATTGGAGATCAAGGACGACACGATGATGAACAGCTCAACACACTCCAACGGGTCCAACAACCACTTATAGCAATTAGCCGGCGACGTTGGACATCAGAGGCGGGAGAATTCTGGCGGAAGGCGCGCAACATCGCAGCCTGTGTCACCGTCCTCATCCACTCTGGTAAAATTTGGAAATGTTCACAAGTAAATTGAAATTTGATAAATAACACATTGCCGGTGGTTAAAAAACAGGTTGTAATTGCTAAGAATTCTAAATTCTAAACCCTTGAAAAATACCTTCCTTGAGAAACAAACACCATAGTAATCCGAACGCAACCAAAATTTTATGGTTTAACCAAAAAATTTGATTCTGGAATAAATCAATCAGAAAATTTCTTACATGGGTCTAATAAGTCTAACTAGAGAACCTGGTTGCATTTAAAACGTTTTTTTGGGAAAATTTTGAAAAAAAATTGAAAATAAGTGAACTGGCTGCATTATAAACTTGTTCACCAAAATGCTGTGCGTGTTTGTTCAAATAAAACTGGATTTTGATTAGCTGGTTTAAAAAAAAACTGGATTTTGCTTACCTGGTTTAAAAAAAACTTTGGATTTGCTTACCAAACTTTGGATTTTACTTACCTCTTACCAAACTTTGGATTTTACTTACCTGGTTTAAAAAAAACTTTGGATTTTACTTACCTCTTACCAAACTTTGGATTTTACTTACCTGGTTTAAAAAAAACTTTGGATTTTGCTTACCAAACTTTGGATTTTGCTTACCTGGTTTAAAAAAAACTTTGGATTTTGCTTACCAAACTTTGGATTTTACTTACCTGGTTTAAAAAAAAACTTTGGATTTTGCTTACCAAACTTTGGATTTTGCTTACCTGTAGTTTGCACGCAATGCGATGGAACGTCTCTCGTTGCGTCAACCCCCTCCTCCTTCGTCGCCGACCCAACAACAACAACAGCCTGGCATTGTTCACCGACTGTACAACTCAATTTGGAGCAGCCCCAAATGGACCCTTTTTGGTGGGACAGGACCAGCAGCAGAACAGCAGCAAGCAGCGGATTCAGTAGATGCACCACCCGACCCATCCCCGAACGAGCACAACAAGAAGTTGGGCAAGGAAGTTGGTCGTAATAAATGAGATGGTTGTTGAAACTTGCCAAAAGGGATTTGATGATGAGCATGAGCTTAATCCCCACAAAACATGTTGTCAATCCTAGCTTAATCCCCACAAAACATGTTGTCAATCTTAGCCCCCTCCCTTTCCCCCATTTTCCACAACCAAATTATAGGTCCGTGGCCAGGACCAAACTTTGTTTTACTTTCAGTTCGACTTAGATTAGTATTTCATTTGAACAATAAATTTTTACATGGCTACAGACCTGATTTTTGATGTTTTATTGATTCTATTTTGACCCTATTCCTTTTGATCGGGTTTCAGTGGTTATTATTATTATTTCTTATCACATTCGTCTTCAATGTACATGTTTTTGTTGGATCGGTACGATATTTTGGTATTCGACCCGCCGCCGTCTATCATTTGATAAAATAAACTTTGTTCCCCAATCGATTGGTCAACTTTCCCTTTTTGATTGTTCCCCCCCCCAACTGCGATACTCTAAAAGAACAAAAGTAACAAATCCCAACCACTCACACCAGGCCGGTAGCTAGGGGGGATTCTTTCCCCCGAAATGTCAAAAATTCAATTTTTAATAGGGTCCCTTTTTGTTTTTCTAAATTCGCGAAAATTTCGCGAAACTTATTTTTCAATAGAATCTCCCCTTATTGAGCCCAAAATCCGTCAAAATTTTTCGCGAAAACTATGGAAATTTAGCTCT
>JAQIYK010001167.1:0-10565 GCA_034700465.1 Rotylenchus robustus | reverse complement strand
AAATACATTTAAAATCATTCGCTTCGAAAAATTCCTATTTTAAGATTATTTTGTCGAGGGCAATCAACGGGTTTTACATATATAATGCAAACAAATGAAGGAAAGGAAAATGAATCATTTTGCGTTTATTTTATTGGATAACTCCCATCTTTTTTCCAATCCGCTTGAAAGCATCAATACATTCATCGATGTGTTCGGGTGTGTGGGCGGCAGAAATCTTTAACAAAATAATAAAAAAAAATAATTAACTACAATTTATTTTGGACAAAAAAATGAAATTGGATAAAAAACCGAAAAAAAATTGTGCGACCCTGGCAGGACTCGAACCTGCAATCTTTTGATATCTGCAAAGTGTCGAAGGCCACAAGGCCGATAATGTGACGATCTTTTTATTTTTTGTAAAGCAAAAAAAGGCAGGAGAGAATTCTCGCAAAACATAAAAATACCATATACTCTTTTTATTTACACCTTTCCAATTTTTAAAATCGATTTTTTCAATTTTTAAAACCCTATATTATTGCAAGCTTAACATATAATAAAATTTTCTAACATCAGTTTTTTCTGCTTCTGACAGGGCTGAAAGATCGGGGCTTCGCGGCCGGTCCGATTTTTTCGGGCCCAATTTTTTTTGGTCCGGCCTGACCTAGGCCACTTCGTGATGGGCCCTGCCTGATTCGGCCCAGTGAAATTTCCAGACCAAAAAATTTCCCAGAAATTTTTTTCGGACAATTTTTTTCTCCATTTTTTAATAAAATTTGCTACACAATTATTTAAAATTATACTTAAGAACTTAAGTATGGAATAAAATAAAACCATCATTCATGCAGTAACACCAGGGCGGAGATCAGGCCGGCCCGTTTTTAAGGCCAATTTTTTTTAAAAATTTTCGTATGGTTTGGGTTGGCCCAATGAAATTTTCAAAACAATTTTTCCAATTTTAAAAAATACTTAAAAAATTAAGGTTTAAAAATCTACGGACAAGTGTTTTACACTTATTACCGATCAGGCAAAATCAAAAAATGTTTGATAGAGGAAAATATTAATATTTTTTATAAACAAAAGAAAGATTTAAAAAAATTTAAATTTACAAGCTCTTCAGTTAATTATTTTTGCATATAAAATTTAATTTTCCTATTTTTTCCTCTTTCCTTTTCTCTTTTTTCTCTTCCTTCCCCAACCACCCCACTGCGACCGGGCTGGCCCGGGCCGACCCGCCCATCACTCGGCCCGGCCCGATTCCCCTCTCAAAACTCTCGGCCCGGCCCGGACCGGGCTTGACAGATCTCAGCCCTGGTCGAAATGGCATTTTGTATGGTTTTTGAGGGTTGTTGGTTGGATTTAAACCAATTTTAAGCACATTTTAGGACATTTTAAACTGTTTGCAGGTTTTAAAAAAACATATAATTTTTTGGTTTTGCCCCCTCCTTCCTTTAATGGAATGCCCTCCCCCACCGTAAATGGACTATTGCCGACCGAAATGTTCATAAAAATGTGGGAAAATAAATTAAAGGATTTCTTTCTTGTGAATAGTATATGCTTTACAACTGTCTGGTTAGTTCAATTATTAGTTCATTATTTGCTTATTTTCTAGTTATAGTTCAATTATTAGTTCATTATTTGCCCACCTTTTTGTTGTTGTTGTTGTTGGGGAGGCCGTTTCGGGGTTTCCTTCAGTTCCTGCCTCAACTCCGACTTTTCCGAGTCTTCATCCTCCTCTTGGTTCATCAACGGTGTCCGTTCGGTGACTATTGCCCCCGATTTGGCATTTCGTTTTCCGCCATTTTCGCTTCCCTTTTTCGGTGGCGTTCTTTCCGTCACAATGGCACCTTTTTCCCCTCCGTCCTCCTCTTCTTCGCCACTGCTACTGCTACTGCTCCCCTCTCCTTTTGCTTTCCGCTTTGCCTTAGCTTCCTTAACAAAATAAATTATTCCGTTATATTTCGAAATTTGTTTTTAAGTTTACGTTTAACTCAAAAATGAGTGAATTAAACTCTATTTTGTAATGTATTTTTACCTAAATGAAAAATATTTTAATTTAAAAAATGTCCATGGTTAGTAATAGGAAATATAGCCTCGAGTCCCTATTCCAATAGTCTAATTATAATTACCCACTAAGATTCCCAAATATATTTGTTAATTTTATTTTTGGATGTTCCCTTTCCCTCCTTCTTCCGCACCTTTTCCCTCCGCTCCCGCTCCTCCCTCTCCGCCTTCTCCTCCTCCGCCGCCCTCCGCCTCCGTTCCGTCCGTCTCTCCTCCTCCTCCGGTCCCCGGCACAAACTGTCCCTGCCAATTTCTGCTGCCAAATTCGGCGATCGCGCCTTCCGTCGGCCAACAAGGGCACTGGTACTCGGCGTGCCCATCGCCAACTCGGGTGGCACTACTGTATAATTTATAGATTATCAAACGTAAAAGTTTTGGAATACACGATTATAAAATTTGGTGTCTTCTTTAGCTTATTTTTGAAGAAAAAATGGTTTTCGGGTTACAAAACAATTTAAACTTTTAAAAAGACTTTTTGAACCTATGATTAAGTAAATTTTGAACAAAATATTAAATAAGTACCATCTCCAGGCGGTGATCGCGGCGAATGTATGATGGAATGTTGGCGACTTCCGCCGCGCATCAAAGCGGTGGACGCGTCCGAAAATGAGGCGGCGTTTGGCGGCGTTGGGTAGGGCGCGGTCGGAATTGGCCTCAACGGGGGCATTTCCATGCCAATGTTCCAGCCATAGTTTGTGGACATCTGAAAATTAAATTTTACAATTTGATCAAATTGAGAAATTTAAGGGCTGACTTAAAATAGGTTTAAAATAAAAACAGAAAAGCGAGCTTGGATTAGCAAAAAAAAATTGAAAAAATGGCACAGCAACCATAAGCATGTGTTTTAAACAAAAATTCAATAAAAAATAATTTATTGCCCAATTCACTTTGCAATGCAACAAAAATACAGGAATGCGGTAAATTTAGGCCAATAACCAAAAATACGGTAAAGCCAAGAGTTTTGAATTTTTGGATATGCCTCCAGAATTTTTTATATCTGATTTTTCGCGATTTTTTAACCATCCCATTGGTTATGGGCCTAAAAGCTTAAGGACAACACAAAAATTTAGACCATACAGTACAATTTTAGACTATACAGTACACTACGGGTGGGGTAATGTTAGGTTACAACAAAGCTGGAAAACGGCTCACGCGTTTCTTCATCAGGTCAAACAAGCGCCAACGACTGCGTTTGCGACTTCCGCCGCGTTGTTCTTCCGCCGGCGGTGAGGCGTCGGCCTCCTTGCGTTTCACCACTTTCGTCGGTCCAAAGGGTTCGGTATGCACAGCAAAGTATTTGTGTTGCTGGTTCGAGTACGGTATGTTACGATACGGAGTGGACACGGTATGGTAGTAATAAACGGGCAGTCCCTCCTCGGACATCATCGGGTGTACGGTAGCGGTAGAGGGATCGGTCACCTCGTTGGGCATCAGCGGCATGGCGGCGGTTGCGTACGCGGCATTTAGTGCAGCGCCGCCGACGCTTCCGCGACGGGGCGGCGAGTCGTCCGAAGGCATTGCGATGGAATAGGACGCCGCGGCCGACTTCCGTCGTTGCTTCTTCTCCAGCCAACGCGCGAACAGTGCAGTGCAGAAAGCGCTGGCCACCACTCGGTCGGTATGGGCCTAAAAATGGGAAATTTGTTTAGAAAATTATTTCAATATTAATTATTTTAAATAATGCTTAATTAACAATTTATTAACTAAAAATATTATATGTAAAGCCATAGGTGTGTTCAACAAATAACTATATTAATTTTGTTTTCTATTTTTATTTAATGTTTTTCTGAAAATGTTTTTTTGTGGGTTTTGAATATCACCTTAAAAAGAACACGACCTTAAAAATTAATTAATTTATAAATTTTGTAAACATTAATAATATACCTCAATGTAATAGAAGTAGAGCAGTTGGCCCATTTTGAAGCTCTCCGCGAAGCGCATCATCATGGCCAACTCCGCCTCGTTGAATCCATCCGCGTTCAGCCACTTTTTGATCACCCATCCGCGCCGTTGGGAACGGATGCGCATGCGGAGAGTCCACTCAACCCAGAAGAACAGGTTGCCCAGGTTGATCAGCGCCAGGAATACCAGCATCACCCTAAAAATACAGCATTAGGTTAACTGATAGGTAAATGAATGGTTTAGTTTTAAAATTAAATTTTAATTCAGCAATTTCTTTGGGAAAACCAAAATTTATATAAATTTTTAAATAAATTATATTCGAATGTGTTGTTATATATTCGAAAAAATGAATATTTTCCAAATTAATTTCGAATTAATTTGTGAATATAAAATTAGAAAAAGTGTAAAACTAAAAACACCTTATTCTCACACACAGTTTCTTTGTTGTTTTTGTTGTTGTTTTAATAATTATTTTTTGGCTTAATTTTCCTTACCATGTGAACAGTGCGGTCCGCTCGTGCCAATTTGCGTCCAAATAGCATCGGTAGGTGAGCGTGTGCGAGTTGCCCAGCGAAACGAAGTGGTAGTCGCAGTAAGTGATGCGCGGAATCAGCGGGACCACTGGGCGCTTGTAGGCCTCCGTTGAAAAGTCAAAAAATGGCACCAACGGAGAACCTTGCCTAAAGGAACAATTTAAAATTAAATTTTTAGGTAATTAAAATAAAATTAATTAAAAATATTAATTAAAATTGAATTGGTAATATATGTGTAGTAGACTTGAAATAATTTGAATAATTAATTTAATTTATGATTTTAATAAATAAATAATTAACTAATTATATTTTCCCAATTATTTCTTACCATTCCCTGCGCTCCCACCACGCCCGTGCAATGTCCATTCCCCATGTCCGATAGCCGCCGCCGACCATCAATGGCAGGATCAGGAACAGCAGCAAAAGGGGGGCCACCACCAACGAACATTCGAAGCCCAAAAAGGCGGCGTACGCCCTAAAAAAACAAATAAAAAATTAATTATTTTTTATAAATATTTTTAATATAAAACTTTTTTGAAATTTTTGAAAGAAATGCAATTTTTGGCCAATAATTCATTAATAATAATATCTTAAAAAAGATTAAAACTCAATTTTGGGGGTATTTTCTCACTATTTTATTTATTAATATTTCAGATAACCATTTCCAAAAACTAAAACAAAAGAAAGTATGCTCCCTATCCCCTGCTGGATAAGTTATAATTGCATAATATACCTCGATGAATAGGCGCATCGGAAGTTCTCCACAATGACTGGTAATCGGTCCGCAAGTTTTTCCTCGTCAATTTCCGTAATTCCCTCATTTTCCACCGTAATACTTTGCGAGGCGCTCACAACATTAGCAAAATTAACGCCTAAATTTTGAAAAATTAATTAAACAATTTGAATTTTTTAAAATATTTGTGCATCATTAAAAATATTTGTGTAAAAGTAGTTTATAAAATTTATGAGAAATGCAAAATTAACCTTTTTCTTTATAAATGTTTGTATTTAACATTGCAAAATTATTTGTTATCTGTTAATTTAGAAAAAATCAAAATTAAATATAAAAAATATATTTTTTAATATAATTTAGAAAAATGAAACCACAAATTAAAAATAATAAAAATTAAAAATATTTTATATTTTTTTTTATTAAAACTTACCTTGATTTTCCAGCAAGAGTGTCCACATGAAGCGTGTCAGCACATACATGATGAACACAATAGGTGCCCAGAACCATAGAATCCACTAAAATGGTAATAAATAAGTTTAAAATTTTAAAACAATAATTATTATTTAAACCAAAAACAAAATAATTCGTAAAAAAATTCTTAATGTCGTATTTTGATCCTTAAAATTTTTCCAAAAAATTGTTTGAATTTATAATTTTAAATGGTTAAATTCAAGTCACCCCTGCCTACCCCTGTTTTTAATCAGTGTTATATTTCCAAATTTAGTTTGAATTTATAGTTTTAAATGGTTAAATTCAAGTCACCCCTGCCTACCCCTGTTTTTAATCAGTGTTATATTTCCAAATTTATTTTGAATTTATAGTTTTAAATGGTTAAATTCAAGTCACCCCTGCCTACCCCTCGTTTTTAATCAGTGTTATATTTTCAAATGTATTATTATTATTGTCCACAATTTGCCTACCTCCGGGTTTTTCACCTCGCGCTGCTTGCGCCACCCGTGGTCCAGCGAGAATGATTCGTCCGGTCCCACATAGTACCGTTTCGCCGTCTGACAATGCCTTTTCGCGTCTTCGTCCAATTGGGTGCCTCCGAAATCGTAAATCGAAGCGCCCCGACAAGTGGACTCCTCCAATGCAATTTTTGAGCTAAAATAAATAAATAAATTTCCCATAATAAATTATTATTTTTTAAATTTATTTTAATATTTTTTATTTCAATTTTTTAATCATTTTTTCACTCACTAATTGTTATATTTAATTTGTAATAAATTGGCCAACTTACAGTTTTGTGGTCCACAGAATGGCGAAGACGAGCAGTGTGAAGCCGGGCACCACCCACAGGTTGCCCTTGTCCATTCGGTCCCCAATGCCGTCCTTCAGCAACGGGCGGGCCAATGCCTTCAGTTTGCCGGTGGTGCCGCGCCACAAATGGCCCAAATAGGCGCCGCCAACCATTGGCAGCACCATTGTCGAATTAATTAATTAATTATTTATTTATTATTTGTGCAATATATCACAAATTGTGGAGAAAATCTGAAAAAATGGAAAAAATAAATATTTAAAGAAATTAGCGCAGAATTACATTAACAACACGCAAATAAATGTGGAAAAATAGTGGGACTAAAGCTTAGGAATTAAACAATTTTTAAGTTGAAAAATGAAAAACTTCTTAAGAGGGTCATTCATGGAAACTAATTGGTGAAAAAAGTGAAAAATTAATCAAGACTCGACTTAAAAACCATAGTGTCTTGAATTTGGCGGTTTAAATTTTTATTTCCAAATTGCCTCATAGAATTTTTATGTTTGGTAAAATATAATTTAAAAAATTCATTCCATAAAATTATACAATAAAATGCTTCCTATCGCACATGTTATTCTTTTTGGATATGATTTAAATTTGAAATTAAAATTCCATAGCTTCCGAAAAGTCTTTTTGAAAGAATTTTTTGCGTTTTTTGGTGCTAAAATTATTTCCAAAAAAACACATACAAATTCCAACGCTTCAGACAAAAATTTAAACACAATTTTAGTGACTTTTAGGGAAACCGAAGACATTTGGGGCGTGAATAATTTAAAATAATCCATTTTAGACGCCAAATGGAGGGCAATGGCCCCGGGGGCAAATAAAAATGTATTGGCCAAGGCGGCAAAAATTGTGCAAAAATTTGGCAAAAATATTTATGCGATATTTGGGTTCAAAAAATTCAGCCTGGGAACGAATAAAAAACAATGAATTTGGAATTTGAATGAGGTTTCAGAAGGTTTTCGAATTTTCAAGGCTTTCATTATTTCGCAATTTTCACAAATTCGAAACTGATTTCGAAATTTTTCACTATATTTTGAAAATCAATGTCTGATTTCGAAATTATGATTTCGAAAAAATTTTACGCAACAGTTATTTTTCCAAAAATCAATATTTTTCCGAAATTTGTAAACAAAAAATTATTGGCAATTATAAAATATGGTGGGTACGTATGTACTAGCGTCTATAACATTGAATTTTTTTTCAAAAATAGACAAAAATAATTTTTTTCCAATCGGTTATTTATTTTTTCAAAAATATAATGAAGTTCAGAAATATAATGAAGTGAATGAGTGAAGTTTTTTAGAGTTCCCATTCCAACTTTTCAGTGCAAAGGAATCGATAATAAATGCGAAGTTCTGATTTTTGGCAATTAAAAATGCGGTGGGCACACTGAGGCGTTAAAAATAGCGATGGTGGTTGGCGATATGCGCCAAAATAATAAAATAAATTATTTCGAAAGTCTGTTCCGAGGGGAGGCGAATGGTAGGGTACGGGGCGAGGGTGGATGGATGGATGGATATGGATGACCTTGGGGTGCTTTTGTCGGCGGAGAGAAATGGAAAATGGAGAAGATTGGCCTTAGTCAGTGCGAAAAAGGGGAAAAATTGGAAGAAAAAAGGGCGAAAAATAACTTTGCCCTTGGGGCCCAAAAAAGAAAGTATCCTTCTCCGCCCGAACATCCCCAGGGAATCGCGCAAAAAGAAAGTGAAAAGAGAAAGGACTCCTTTTCTGGAAGAAGTACCCTTGTGGAAACGATCCCGGGGGGCAAAAGGTTGATAAATTGTCGAGACTGAGGAGAAACCACTCTCGAGATTTTATTTTATGGATGAATGGCTGGAATATTTGGTCAAAACAACCACCCTTTTTGGGCATATGGAATTGCCAAAAAAATAAGATTTTTCTCATAAATCTTTAAGGAAATTCGATAAAAATGTTGCAGGCAAAATAGTTGTGGCATTTTTTGAGGCGAACTTTTGCATAAATGGAAGGCTAAAAATAGAACAATTAACGAGATTTAGGAAAAAGTGAATAATACAAGAAATTGATACATTTAAATAATTAGTAGTTATAAAACCTAGTTAGAAAGTTTGGGTTGTTATTAGATTGTTTGTCGAAAACGACCGTATCGAAATAATCAGAATAGTACAATATACCTATGTTAATGATCGCAGCTTTTTGATGGATTAGAGAGAGAGAGAGAAAGAGAGATTTAAGGCGAATTGAGACTAGTAGTTAAGGTTAAGAGGTACGCGGGATTCGGTGATCTGGGATGGTCAGGATTGTCGAGATTGGATCTTGCTCGATATGCTTTGAACCTTTTGATGGATCACACACATTGGATAGTATACCTACCTTAGCGGACAATAATAAGTGCCTATTTTCTCGCTAAAAGATCAAAACTTTTGATAAAAATATCATAATATTTTCGCTGACTTTTATTATCTTTTATTATTTATGTTTTCGGTGTGTTTGTGCATCGCGTTCGAACCCGCTTCTCATCCCCCCCCCCCCTATGCCATAAGTGAATATGCAAATAATAATTTGAATATTTGCTCTTCTCCCCCCCCCCTCCCCCCTTTTTCTCCCCTTTTTCCCCGGTCTCTCCTCCCCTTGACCCAAAATGAATGTGTTCTTCCAAAATGGGTGAGTGATAGTGCCGAGTGACTAATGACCAATTCCTTCTGCCGAAGGTACCCCTTTTCTTTCTTTTGTGTGTGATGCCTATCCCCCGACAATATCCCCCGGCCCTCCGTTCCCCTTATCTTATCTCTCACTTTCGCGAGAAAAGGGTCATTATTTTGCATTAGTAGGTGTATCTTCCCAAAAAGTTTTTGGGCACTTATACAGAAGAATTTGGAAAAGAAAAATTCCAAAAATGTCAAAAATTCGGTTCCTTCAAACAATTTTTTTTTAGATTAAATGAACTAAAAGATGGTACACCAAAAAAGCTAAAAAATTATCTGAAGAATTTCATAAAATAATAAAAAAGTCATCTTTAAAAATAAATGGGTCATTATTTTGTGTCTTTAGAATACACTTATCCAAACTCTTTGGGATACCGAATATTTGTAGAACACATAAAAGTATTCAATATAGAAACAAACTTTCAAACTTTCGATAAAGTGACCAAGAAAAATATAAATTCGCAAAATATTGTCATTATTTTTTTCGTCCATTAGAAAATGTGTACCAATTTTTATAAAATAAGGATAATATTCCGCAAAAATTAAAAAATTATTTTAGTTAGGATTTTTGTGTGAAATTTTCGAGAAAAGTATCAATGAGTAATTGGAAGAAAAAAAGACTGGCCGCCACACTATTTGTCCAGGTTGAAATTTGAGAATGTCTTGAATGTATGGCTGGAAGTTGGATGGCTAATTAGTTTCGTGTACCAATGTTTTAGAATACGATATAAACAATGTGTTTTTATGAGTAAATTAAAGTTCAAAAATTTAGTTTTTTGGCAAATACCGTATAGAAATGGTACTGTGAGTTCAACAATTTTATGGGTATGGGTACTGTATATTTTGTAAATTAACAAGAATCAGATAAACACTTATAGTAAGGTGGGTACAAAAAATAATTAAGTGGACCCGGCGCGGACGGAGGAACTCAATTTGAGGAGAATAGGCCTAATTCATCAATGGATGGGCTGATGTTGTTGACTCACTCCCCTGGGGACCATCCCGTCGATTAATACTTGAGAATTCAGTCCGTCCCCTCCCCGGCGGGCCTCGACTCTCTCGGCTTTGGGCCGAAAAGGTAAGTGTTTGATTAAGCCCCCCCCCCACTTACGGCTGGCACTTCATCACGCCAGCCAGCGCCTATCGGCGGCGTCAAGAGGCAAGGGAATTTGGCTTATCCGGGCATTGTGAGGCCGAAAGAATGGGGGAGAGGGAGGAGGAATGGGATTAAGCGAAGACGGGCCGGGAAATAGGAAACGGGGACAGAGGAAACGGGGACAGAAGAGAGTGAACTGACTGAGGAAATAAGGATGCCTGATGATGGGGTCAAAAACCCGAACTAAAGAGACAAACCCCGAATAACTTTAAAGTTTTAAGGATGTACAAATAGTTGGGTCCAAGGTCAA
>JAQIYK010001166.1:0-10570 GCA_034700465.1 Rotylenchus robustus | reverse complement strand
GGACGGGACCTAGGCAGGGGGACGCGGGGACGAGGGGAGGAGGGACGAGGTGGGACCTAGGCAAGGGGACGCGGGGACGAGGTGGACGAGGGACACCCCGCGCCCCCGCGGGGTGTCCCGCGGGGGCTCGGGGACTTTACTTCGCGGAGAGTATTTTACTTTGTTTACTTTTTTGCCGAGGGGGATGGCGCAAAAATTTTCGAATTTTGGGGGGGGGCTGCCCACTTGTGTTCAGAAGACTAAAATAGAAGTATTTTACATTTTACATCGGTCATTAACTTTACTTCGCGGAGTATTTTACTTTTTTTGGGGGGGGGGTGGCGCAAGGATTTTTGGTTTTTGGAGAGGGGGTGGCACAAAAAATTTTGGCCGAGGGGGATGGCGCAAAAATTTTCGGATTTGGGGGGGGTGGCGCAAGGATTTTTGGAGAGGGGTGGCACAAAAATTTTTGGCCGAGGGGGATGGCGCAAAAATTGGGGGGGGGGGAGGGTGGCGCAAGGATTTTTGGATAGGGGGTGACACAAAAAATTTTGGCCGAGGGGGATGGCGCAAAAATTTTCGAATTTGGGGGGGGGCTGCCCACTTGTGTTCAGAAGACAAAAATAGAAGTATTTTACATCGTCATTAACTTTCACTTCTATTTCGTTTCGAAGAGAAAATGAAAACGCAAAAACGAAAATGCACGCTTTATTCTTTATACCATCTTGAGCATCTTTCGATTGTTACCAAATTTAACAGGGTTATATTTTAAATTTCCAAATTAACGATAGTTTTAAAATTTTTCGAAATTATGAAATAAGATCATTTTTGTTGTTTTTTATTGCAAATTCCTAAGACTACCATGCAAGTTTGGTATTAATCGAAAGCCCTTAAAAAGGCGAGTAAAATGATATATCATTTCTAATTAGCTTTTCTTTTTTCTTGTTTATTTTTGTTACTATTTTTTTATCGCTTAAATGTTCCTATTTTACATTCAATAATTAAAATCGCTCGATTAGAACTCACCAAGGTCTCCGCCACCAGCACCCCGCGGTGTTCCTTCAACAACGATAACGGTTATTGCTGTTGTCATTATTAGCAGGACAAAGGCACATCGGGGCATCATCGTGTTGGTGGAGTATGGAGTTATTGCGAAAGAATCTTTTCTTTGAAACTAATCTAAAAGTTAAAATATTTTTATGTTCGGAATCGAAAAACCCTCAATTTTCGCTTTCATCCCGATTTTCATTTAAATATATTGAATTCGAGTGAGTTGAATCGTTACAAACCAAAGTTAATAATGAGGCATTCACTAATAAAGTGTCCATTTGGTTGGTGATAATCGGTTTATTCAGTCACTTATTGGAGTAATCAATCAACCGCACAAAATAACTCCATCAGCACGACGACACATCTCGATCCATTAAAGGAGAAAAAAGGAGGGCAAACTTCTCTCTCTTCTTGATGGTTCTTCCAAACTGAATGATATACTTGTAAACACTTGCGAGTAGGGTTGGCGGATCCTTGGAATTTTTCGGATATCCGGATGGATCCGGAACCGAATTTTTCGGATATCCGGAACCGGATCCGAAACCGAATTTTCGGCCACTTTTTGCGTTATTTTTTTACGAAATTTTGACAGGGATTTTGCTACCCGAGGGTTTTCGACTATGGAGAATCCAAAAATAATATTAACTTTTCGATTCGGAATAATGCGTGTACGTTTTGAACATGTTGGAGTGCATATTTGCCAAACAAACGTCATGTTTTTTTACTGATAAACGAGCTTGGCGACCAATTACAAAGTTCTTCAGCGTCGAAATGGACCAGCTGATCACAATTCAACTGATGTCAAAATCAGCTTCAGATGACGTAATTTCATAGATTTGACTAAGCATTTTTAGAAAATCTAAGATTTTTGGAAGGGGGTCCCGCCCGGTCCCATAAAGGATAAGCACTGAGAGTGTCATATATTGACTTTGTTGAAGTCGTCTTACTCCTGATCGATCAGCAATCTTCCAAAACGTTGTAAAGTCAAAAGTCTCGCTCTCGCCGATCTCATCCACTCTTTTCCAAGTCTCACTCATCAGCTCGTTAATTGGATAGATATGTATGATACATAGATAGACAATGGATGTGAAACTTTAGCAGACAGACGAACGAACGCACGATGCATGCCATTGTGATGTTGTAGTCGTATTTGTATTTCTCTTTCTCCTTACTCCCTCTTTTCTTTCCCTTCATTCTCATTCCGTTCTTTCCATATTTACACCTTTTCAGAACAACACTGTACCAAGCAAGGGACCTACATCCATCCAGCACTTTTCCCACATCCACAGACAGCATATTATTCATTGTTAACCAACCGTGTCATCCGACACATCGGCTATTACAAATCTCCCCCACAATCTTTGCCTACTTAAAATATTTCTTTTAGTTTGTCAGTCTGTCTCTCTCTGTCTTGCTTCGCTTTCCCACTTTTCTGAGTGAATTTGGCCGTTTTCCATCGATCGATTGGATCGATCTAACGAACTTTTAAGCTTTGCCGTCCATTTGCTCTCCGACTGATATACTTTGGCTGGCAACGGGAGCGAGTGGATTTGGACGGGTGGATTGAAGTAGAAAAATAGAGGGAGTAGGAAAACATCACCGATCGATGTGGAAGAAGGATGGAAAGGGATCAATTAATTCGCCTTTTTTAGAAAAAAATCCTTAATGATAATCTCATTCTACGGCCCGGATATTCTACGAACGGAACTGTGGCCACAGTTCCAAAATGGTTTTTTGATGCCACCCTCTTGTTGATCTCTCTCCTAGCTAGGCCTAATATGTACATGTAACTGATGTGTATGTAACTGATGTTTTTGGTTGGGAGTTAATTATTGGATAACTCACCCATCAGCCCGAAAAAAACATTCTTTTCACCCATTCCATTTAATCATCCATCCATCGTTCTGTCCCATCTACATTCCCTTCCCTCCCTATCAAGCTTCTTCGTTCAATCCATCCGCCTGGCGGCCACCACCATTCATCACCAATGGTTTATTCGCCCGAGCTCGGCTACGACCCGGAGTTTGTGTTTCTTTTTACTTTGGGCCAAATTGGTTTCACAAATATTTTTTAATTCTAATTCAAAATACCCTCCATTTATTTGCATTTTCCACAGGGAGTGGGAGGAGTGTTCGGAGCCGGATCATTTTTTGGTGATGAGCATGTCCACGCGGGTGTGTCTTAGCATTGGCACGGTGCTGGTATCCGCATTATTCTTCTGGGCCCTAGAAGCCGCCAAAAGGCACCACCGGCACAAAGATGAAACCCAACAAGAGAAGGTGAAGGACGAGCCGAAGCTGGACGAGGAAGAGGAGGAGACGGTGGAAGAAAAATTCGCCAGAGCCAGTGAGGAGGCAGCACTGAAGGTTTGAACAGTTTGGATTTATCTGAAAAATTGACAAAGAATATAATGCATTTACAAGTCAAAGGATGAAATACATCAAAAATCGAGAAATTTATTCAAAATTTTCGAATGAAATCAGTACTACTCTGTTAACGGAAGGTGCAAACAGGGGTCTCATATGATTTACAAGAAAAAAGGAATTGGCTCTCAAAAAAGGCTTTATTTTTTTGCCAAGAAATTGGTGAGGGTTTTTTAGATTTTATATTAATAATAAAATTTCTTTGTGCAAATTTGATTCCTTAATTACAATAAAAAGTTCAGGCACAACCCGAACGGCGTCGAAACTCAAAGAGAGAGCTGACTCGGGAGGAGGAAGTGGCACTGTTGAATTGGGAGGCGGAAGTACAACGGGTAGCGGAGGCGCGGTTATTGCGCGCCTCGCAAGAGCCTCCAGACGAAGAACGATGTGACAATAAGGAGGAGGAAAAAAGACAGCAGGTAGACGGCTATGAAGAACTTGGACAACAGGCAGTGCTGTCAGGAAAAGATCATCGATCTCTAGAAGGATACCCCTTGAATGAAGAAGTGGCTGAAGAAGTACATGAAAGTGCACCATTGGTGGAGAAATCGGAACAGCAACAACAACAGCAAATTGTACAGCATGATCAACAGACAACAGAATTTCAGCCTAAGGAAAAAGTAGAAGAGGTAGAGGAACCTATTTCAATTGGAAGGATGACTGTTGAAGGTGTCAACACGTCGGAAAGACTGGGTCCCATCGACTCCGGGGAATGGTCGCATAAGATGTTCCCAAGTGAAGTTCAGAGGGAGGAACAGATTCAAATGCAACGCGTACGAGTCGGTCAACAGCAACAAATTGTACAGAAAGCACCCGAGGAAGGAACCGTGGAGTTGTTGCTTCCGTTGTGGGAGCAGGCAAAGACTAAGGAGTGAGTCATTTTCAACCTCTTTTATCCTAACATTATTTTAATGCCGGTAGAAAAAATATTTTAATGGGGTACATACCACAGCAAGGAAGAGTTTAGACGTGTAAAACGGTTAAATTTAAAATACTCATGTTTTGGGGTTTTGGCTTCCAATCAGGGTGGGTCGAAAGTGAATTTTTTTCGAAATCGAAATGATCGAAATCGATTTTTTTAAAATTCGAAATCGAAAAAAACATCGAAATCGAAAGGGTTTTCGAAAGTGGGTAAAATTTTTAAAATTTGTCCATTTGCATAAGATATATAGTAAGTAGTAATATTCCTACAAAGTAAAAAACTTTTGTTTATTGGGTAAAACTTAGTAAAAACTTGTATAAATTAGGGTCCGGCGGTGCCGATAGGCCGGGGATTTTTTTGAACAATTTAGGTACTTTGTTAAGAAAATTTAAAATTTTTCCTAGAAAATTGTTTCCTTTTTACGCCTTCGGCGGGAATTTTTTTTATTTTTTTCTGGCCAGGGTTGTACGTGCCCCTGGTAACCCCATGGATCTGTCCCTGGTCGGTTTTTGGGTTGAAAAAAAGTCCGGGTTTCGGCGATATTTTGTTATTTTATTTTGTTTTTAAATTTAAAAAAAGTAAATGATCATTTCCCTAGAATGATTCGAGTTCATTCTGCCGAAATCCGTCCGGGCGATACCCCTCCCAGCACTCCTCCCAGCGGCATTCCCGAACTAGCAGCTCATTATCGTCAAATGGCAGATGAACTTACGCGGAAACTCATGA
Organism: Rotylenchus robustus; assembly: GCA_034700465.1. Lineage (NCBI taxonomy): Eukaryota > Metazoa > Nematoda > Chromadorea > Rhabditida > Hoplolaimidae > Rotylenchus > Rotylenchus robustus. The sequence continues at coordinate 5,470 of JAQIYK010001166.1, read as the reverse complement.
CGGAGTTAGATGAGATGGACTTCGGCGGGGAGGACGACTCAACAATGGATGCACCCCAAATTGCCGCACAACTGCAACATCGGATCAATATTCAACATATTGAGAGTCGTTTGGAAGATACCGGGGCACCCCAGGTTTGGAGGAAAGGTGGACTAGTAGGCAACCTTTAAAATATTAATTTGCACCCAAGCGTACAGATAAGGTTCTTAAAAATTGAAACATTTAAAAAGCAAAACCTATGCAATTCAACAGATTATATGAAAACATCATCTAAAAGTATTAATAAAGTATTATAAGGAGATATACTCCTCTCTAAATCAATAAAAATGATTTAAAAAATGGAAATTTTTTGAACATTAACGTGGCGTAAACGCGTAAATAGTATGAATACGATAATTTATATAAGCTACGTATACTTTTTGTTTTAAAAAATCATGTGATTTGACATGAGAGGGGTGGGATGCATCTTCTCCCATATATCCAAATCCAAAGTATTTGTACTTTTTTATGTCTTTACACCTTTTCCGAGACTCGCCGAAAGTTTAATGATTAATTTTTAAAGAACCACAAAGAGAGTAAGATTGAGGAATAAAGACGAAGGCGGTGGTCAGTTGTCCATCCGATGTCCTATTTTTAGCATTAATTCGAGTGGCCATATCACAGTTGTTTTCAAAAAAAACTAAAAAATGAACACCCTACTAGAGGTAGAAAGGCGATGATCACTAGTGAGATCATTTTATCCAATCCTACTCTCAATAATAATGTTGTTCTCTTCCACATCTTTCCGAAAGCGATTACTTGTCCGCCTTGAAAAGAGTGCTTTTGCACTCACAAATGTGCTGCCCAATTCCCTGTTGTTTGTGCAGGAAGTGCGTCAGAGGCTTGCCCAACAGTTGGAAAGTCATGTAGCAGAAGTGGTCAGCGGAGAATTACTCAAGAGGACAAAGGCAACCCCAACATCAGAGGAAGATTCAGGACAACAACCCATAATAAACAAAGGCTCCTCCGGTGAGAGCAGTGAGGATGGATTCGTCAAAGTTCGAAAACCGGCACTGGAAGGTATGAGGAACTCACTCTCTCCGGTATATCTTTCATTTCAATTATTTTGCACATTTTTATTTAATCCCCTTCGAGGTTCAATATTTAATTAATAAAAATTCTAACAGAGTCCCAATGCCTTGGGTGGGGGTTGGGGTACTGGCATATGTTAAAATTTGCATATGGAGTTTTCAAAACACTGATCAAGAACTGTTAATTTTAACACAAAATTTGTACCGCATGCATGCTTTATTTTTGATACTACTGCGTACCTAAAGCACTTTTATGTTTGTGTAAAGTACAGGTACTTGTCTGTTAACGGGGGGCAAACTGTTAACGAGGGGAGGGGCAAAAAAATTGACTTTTTCTTGCTCAAAACGCTTTTTTAGGCTTAAAAACACAAATGAAACAAGAACAATCAAAAAATTTCCCCCCCCCATTACATAAATAACATTATCCGTTTAAGAGAAAGCCCCATCACCGCCCGGCACCGCTCTCCGCTCAGCGATGACACTGACACGGGCAGGAACTGACCAGCAGCAGCTCGGACACGGGCTTACACCGTCGCCACAATTTGGTGAGCCGGGCACTGAAGAGCACGAGGAACAAGTGAGGGTGAGCGTGTTTGAGGGTGATGGGGGCAGCACAACAGCAGATGACATCGAATACATGCCCAGCCCGGACCAAATTCTGCAGCAGTCCAAGGTATCAAAATTCGCTATCTAATGGGCTTTCGGCTTTCCATACTGTTTCTCTCTGATTTCCCTTTTTGGACAAAAACAATCCAATCAAATATAAACTCAAATATCTATTGAGGGCCTCGAATCAGCTATCATTGCTGCCCGAAAAATGGCTAAGAAACCCATGCACAAGATGCCTAAACGACAATTGGGCACTGAAGAGACCGAGCAGGTGATGGCTCTGCTACAGGAGTACGATCTATCAGCTGGAGAAGTGGCAGGAACAAAACAGCAGCAGGAAGAAGAGGGCGAGGAGGAACGACGCCGTCGACAATTCTCGGGGGCCGCCACTTCGTCTGGTGGTGTGATTTCGTTACCCGATTCTGTTCAGAGAACACCCGCGGGTTCATCCGTCCCCGAATCACCCGACTCAGCCGCCTTCGATTTTATCAACTTTCCTCCTGCTGGGGTCTACACCGAATTAGTCGATTCCAGGCCAATCAGTGCTTCTCAGGTCAGCAAAGAAAAAATTGTGCCTGAACCTACGCTGGAGCTGAAAATTGAAGGTTTGTAAATATATGTGATACCAAAAAATTAATTTGACTTTTTAAATACAGTGCAACACTTTGATACTGTCCTTCCGCCATTGGAAGAGAAGCTGGCCCAGCAACAGGCTGCCCAGTACTTGAAAGATGCGCTGGATTACATGGGTACCAAGCTGCCAGTCACCGACGATAAGCAAATTCAACAGCGTCAGCCACAGGGGACACTGTCCAAGCGTGGCAGCGTGAAGAGCGGCAGCAGTGGACAATCTGCTTTTGTAGTTGAGGAGGAAATGTTGGAGAGCGTTGGGGAGGAAAGGCCTTTGGCGAAGGATGAGAGGGTTGCAGTACTATCTGATGGCGAAGCTGGATTATTGAAAATCCCCGTTGGAGAAGGAGGAGGGACGCCGTCAACCGCTGCTACAAGTCGTCAAATTGGCACTAACGAAGCGTTTGACAAACCTGATGCCGTACTTCTACAGCTAGAGGACGATGACCGGGACGTGACATATGCACCGGAGATCCAATCCATGGAAGTGCCGCCAGATCAGCTTAGTCAGGCGGACTCACTGAACCTGGTGGACGAGGAACAGTTTTCGGAAGAACACCAATATGAAAAACCAGAAGCAGCTGTGGATGAACCGAATCATGGAGAAGAGGAAGAGTTGGTGAGGGCGGTGACTCCGCGGGAGGAGGAAGAGCTCCACCGAGATATCGACCGTCTCCGACGAACACCATCTCCCAGGCTACGCGAACCGAAGCCGCAACGGCCCCAGGCACCCCAGTTCCTGCGTAGCTACTTTAACGACGAGTCTACTTCTTCGCTGTCCTCAACGGTATGTTTGTATTCAGTATTAGAGCAGAACCCACACTGCATTTTCAAAAGTTCCTACACAATGCATAGTACTGTTCTCGATTCCGGAACTTTTATAATAAAGCAAGTCCATTTCAGTCAATCCGGCAGAGTTCCCTGCTTAGCGCGCTTGGTGTGACCAGCACTCAAGTAACATATTTTTTCTACCTTTTTTTCTTCCCTTTTTTCTTTGTCTTCCTTTTATTTTTTCCTTCTCTCTTTTTCTTTTTATTTGTAGGAAATGTTGCTAAGATTGACCAGCCTTGAGGCATTATCTGTGGCCATGCGCAAGGCTGGACTTGAATCATCCAACTTGATCTTCGGTATCGATTACACAGCATCCAACAAGTACCAAGGAGAGCGCTCCTTTGGTGGTCGATCACTCCATTCGATCAGCCCAAAATTAGATAACCCTTACCAACAGGTAAGAAACTTCAATGATTAGTGCTAAGACAATTTTGTTAAACAACCCTTTGTCCTTTGTTTCAGGTGATCAAAATTATGGGTAAAACACTGGCACCGTTTGCAGCCCACGAGTACGGGATTTCGACATTTGGATTTGGTGATTCGACCACCGGTGATTGGACTGTTTTTCCACTCAACGGTGAGACAGAAGGAGATTGCACCGATCTAGACGATGTGCTCAGGTTAGTATGTATACGAACATTTGTTCTACTTAGCTAATAAGTAAAAATTTTAAGAGTGTACAATCGGGTGACACCGAGTATCGACCTCAGCGGACCCACCAATTTTGCCCCACTCATCTATCGTTCCATGGAAATTTGTCACAAACGGAGAGATGTGATCATTCAATAATTGTTCATTTAAAATGGTCTCAAACTAAAATTATGTAGTACCACATTTTGGTGATCATCGCGGACGGTCAGGTGACCAATGAGAAAGCAACCGTTAAGGCCATCGTTAGTGCATGCCAATACCCACTATCCATCATTGTTGTCGGAGTGGGTGACGGTCCATGGGAGATGATGAGGGTATTTAAATATTTTTACAGAAAATTTATTTTAAAACATATTCAGATTTTTGACGAATCTCTTCCGAAGCGACCCTGGGATAATTTTCACTTTGTGGAGTTCCATGAGTTGGTTAACCATCTCAACGAATCGATAGAGTCTAGAGAATTGGCATTTGCCGTCCATTCGCTGCTAGAGATCCCGGACCAGGTGAAATTAAAGCAACAAACAGGTAAGTAAACAAAAACAAATTCAGTATGCAACCATTCGAAAGTTGGGAATGCTCTCACCCGCCTATTATACACGTCCCCAGCCACATTCGCCTCGATCAAGATCCCCACGATTGTTGCAGAAAAGTCCTGTCGATGAAGTGAGGGAAAATGATAAATGAAAAAAATAATAATTTTTCACTGAATAAAAATGTCAAACTCATTGTATTAAATAAATAAATCGAACTCTATTGATGTTATTGATTATGTTTTATGTTGAAGATTTGTCGCATTTTTGACGCATTATTTCCAATTTTTCATAAAATTTAATAAATTGGGCAAAAATTTAAGAAAATTCAAAAATGTTGAGATTTTTAATCAAACTTTATTTTTTTCAAACCTAAAGGAAAAATCGACAATACATTGGAAATTTACCGTACGGAGGATCGGTGATGTGCTGGGCTGGGATGAAAGCTTAGAAAATCCGACACGGAGAATCAGATTTTGTTAAGAAATTTATAAAACATTTTTTGGAGTGAAATTGACGATCATGGAAAAAACGATTTCCGAGGTCGAATTATCCGTATAAAACGAAAAAAAGCCAAAAATACAAGAGCAAGATTAGGAAATTCGACATGTATGCGAGAGCCAAATTTCGCGAAATGGCCAAAAAAAAATCACGAGAAAACGAGACGAGATCCAGCCCTGATTCCTCGATGCGCACATTTGATTGTTTACGGGGAGGAATCTAAAAACTAAGTAAAGCGGTTATACCCTATAGGGTAGGCCTACCCTTACTTCACACCAAGGGCGGCGCCAGGATTTCATTTCGGGGGGGGGGGGGCACCACCAAATTTTTGGCGACCTTTTTTCCGCTCGATTTTTAGGGGTGCATTTTTATTATTGCACCGAAAAATTGGTTTTTAGGGGTCTATTTTGGTTCGAGTTTTGAGAGCTCAATTTTCATAGTTTTTTTTCAGAGCTTAATTTTCATAGTAGTTAATTTCCACTGATTTTGGGAACTAAAAAGAAAATCTTGATGGAAAAACTATATTTTCACTATTTTTGTATCCTTAATGGGATATTGTGTTGAAAAATCTTATTTTCGCGGCGATAGGATAGGCGCCGTGGTTAAAAAAATTTTCGTACAAAGGGGGGACTCTATTAAAAAAAATTC
>JAQIYK010001165.1:0-10571 GCA_034700465.1 Rotylenchus robustus | reverse complement strand
ATTTCGGGGGGGGGGGGAATTCCCCCCCCCTTCCCCACACTGATAGCTTGTAGATTCAGGCCCGTAACGAGCCCTTGGGTTTGGGGAAGGGGGGGGCTGTACAATTTTTTTTTGCCGCGCCTTTGATCATATTACAAAAAATGTGTTAAATTTTTATTTACATTTTTATAGAAAACAGAGCAGTTATTAAAGGAGCACGAGAACACTCTACGCCAACGAATGCGCGAACTGGTAAGTCTAATTAATCGATTTGTTTAAAATAAAAAATATGGCAAAGAATTTACCGTACTTTGTACTTATATATACAGAAGCACAAGTGGAAAACCCTCTCCCCCTCCCCATCCAAAAATTCAGTTTCTGAAAGTATTTAAAACCTATGGCCAAAAAAGTATAAATTTTCGCCCAATTATCGAATCTGCACAATTCACTAACATGGCCACTGCTTTTCAGTTCTATCACACGCCAATTCCCCCGCTTATCTTCACACAGGACCGACAACATTTGCATGACCAAGTTGGCTGTCCTTCCCTTAACCATTCCAATTCACCCATATGACGAGTTTAGGAGATGGACAAATTGTTCGAACTCGCCGATTACGGCATGCAATACCGGGCTGTGAGCCGGGTTGGTAAAGTTCTCGGTTCCTCCAGCGATACGGGCACAAAATCGGCAGATCCGGATGATCCCAATGTGGGCAAGGAACAAGCACCTCCTCGGTGGTTGGAGAACTGGAGGAGACGAATAAAGGCGGCGCAGAGAGAAGACAAATAATAAACCACCATTTAAATATTTAAAAAGCTTAAATAAAATATTAAAAAAATAAGCATAAAAATGTCTGGATAAGGGTTTAGTTTTTCATTATCGGGGAAATTTACATATTTATACTTTTCGGATATACTGTATAATGTGTGAATTATAATATATGTGTGAAGTCTGAAGTATGATGTTTATTCGTTCAACAAGTCCATCTTTACATATCGGTTCGGGGGTCGGCCTTGGTTGCCTCCGTTTAAGGCGTTAAAGTGCTCGTCGATGTTCCGGTAGCGACTACCCGTGATCTCTTCCGGCGCGTTCAAAGACGGGCTAAGCCGACCCCGGACCAATCCGCCCTGTTTCGGTAATGCTTCGCCCACATTTTGTTCACCACCGCCAACCACAACGCGCGCCCCCTCCAAAGGTGGGTTGATGCCTACAAAGGATGTTTTTCGATTTTTTTTATTTGACTTAATTCGCTACAAACCTGATCCTGCCAAACGGCTAGCCGGGCCTTCGCCGCCAGTAAACTTGTTGGGGCCAAAATATTCTGCAAAGGAAGGTAAGTCTTATAGGTCAATGGCATTTTTAAACACATGAAGAACATGTGAAATTTGTGCCATAGGCTCTTAGTAATGATGTGACGCCAAAAAAGAGCCAGCATTTGAAGTAGAGAAGTATTTTTTTCTTAGCAGCGAAATTTTTTGAAAAATTTTAGACTAGAAGAATACCGTAACCCAGAAATTAATAACTTTCGGCTAAACTGTACCTCCCCCTGCTGCTGGCTTCTCTCGCTGCTGTTGCTCAGGTCGGGTGAACTGCTTCCCCATGTCCTCCCTGTACTCGTTTGTTTGCCCGGCAAACTTTGCCTGCGGGCCCAATCTTTCGCCAGTGGCCGGTCGGATGTCTTCGTGACGGAACTCGGGCAGCGGAGGTACTGTATCTACTGGAGAAGCATTTTAAATTTTCAGATTTGGGGAATTAGATTAAGAGAATGTAGAGCCGACTTTCGATTTCGGTCGAAGTCCCTTTAGCAACTTCAGCTCCATGCATTCCTTGTACTTGCCGAACTTCTGCTTCCGGCGGCGGTGCAATTCGATCATTTGTCAGGATCACCGTTTTCGGCTTTTCATCTCCGCTGCCATTCCCACTAGTCCAACTTCCCCATGGCTGACCTTTGGGGGTCAAAATTTGATTTTTGAAATTTTATAAAAGAAATTTTTAAATTATTAACTCAAGATTTGTTAGCTGATTAATTATTCGGAAAACCTACGGGAACCGGGAACAGTAAGTTTTAAGTTATTTTATCTGTAATTTAAAGCAAAAAATCCTAAGGCTTTGGTTAGTTTGTTTTGTAACTTGCTTGACCAACCATTGTTGGGCACATTGGGCGCCGGTGGCGGTGGTGCCGGTTCGCCCATCAGTCGGGGCGGATACTTGAGGAATGAGTCGGCAGAGATGCCATTGCGCAACTGGTCCATCAGACCGGGCGGCAGCACCACCCGGTTGGGACCACTCCCTGGCGGAGGAGCTGTGGCGAACCTGCGAGAGGGGGAAAGATTGGCCAAATGCTCTAAAATTTAAGTAAAGCCTCTAGGTTTGAAATTGTAAGAATTCTTATTGTTAGTGCTTTTTAATCGATTTTAAGAAGAACAGTTGAACTCATCGGGTCATTAAATTCAATTTTAGAAGATGGCACAAAAACTCCAAGAACCCCATGGATCTAATAAGGTCTAGTAGTTGCTGTCCTTGAAAATATAGAGTTATACACTCGAAAATGGCGACGACTACCGGAATTCTTGATTTTGAGCTTTGAATGCCATCTTTCTAGTTCCTTCACTATCGAACATTCAATCAAGATCCACTTAAAGGTTAAAACCATCTCTAGTAGCATGTAGAATTGATCCCAATCCTCGAACTCCCACTCATCAGCCGACCCCGGAAATAATCTGAACTCAGTTCTCTGAATGGCACGACCCCGGGATCCTAGACCCATGAATAGCGAATCGGTCAACTAATAGTAGTTAGGCCCCTCGCTTTTTACCGGTGCAGGTCGGTTGCGAAGCGACTAAGTGCCCGTGGGGAATAGTTGGACAACGTCGACGGCACCGGAGGGACCATTGATCGGGGAGGAGGCAGTTGTTGTTGTTGTTGTTGTGGGTTGCCAATGGTTGGCTGGATGGGACGCGACATTGGTTGGCCGGGCAGGGATGGCGGGGTCTGAGGTGGGGATCAAAGATCACAAATTACGGTATTCATAAAATACGGTATCAGTTGGTAATCTGCCATTGCCAAAAATCATAGACTATGGTATCAATATCGATCAATTAAAGCGGGTGCTGATCAAAGCTATTCTCAACAGATTACGGTATTAAAATGGGATTTATATGTCGTATTTTGTATGCGAAAAATTTGGAGGATATTCATTTAAAAAATTATAAACAAAAATGTGCAAAAAGAAAAATTACTAGGCTTAGGCTTAACGTGTGTTTTTTAAATTTTCACCTGTTTTTGCCACCCGGACCCATCAGACAACTGCTGCATTGCCTGTCCTTGGTCCATCATCCATTTTGTCCCATCCAGCGACTTTTGGCCCAAAAAGTTCGAGCTGGATGCCGCCGCCGAGCCCGCCAACATGTCCCGGTCTCTTGAAGGGAGTGAATTTTCAAAAAATTGAATAATTACACATTTACTACACAAGGTAAAGAACACTGTATTTTTTGTATGGTACCAAAAGGTTTTCAGAGCTACTAATTATGATGAAACAAAATTTCACACGTAATTTATTCAAAAATTGACTTCAAAAATAGATTTCACACTTCAGTAAAGAAATTTTGCGAGTAAGGTACCTAATCAAAACAAAAGAAAAAAAATTGAAAAGTGAGTGGACCATACATTGAAACATTGGTTTTTTTCGAAAAAAACTTTTCGTTCGTTATTTTATGAACTTATGGACTGAACTTGGAGTACTGCTCGAAATGGTTGTCCCTGTCCATGCATCACTTACCCTTCTCGCTCCGAATAACCTCCCAACGTGACCAGTCCTGCTGCTGCCCTGCGGTGGTGTTGCTGTTGTTGGGGTGGCCACCAATGCCGTTGAGTTTGGTCCTCCGCCCAGCGAGATTGGCCATCATTGGCCAAACATTGGAGGAAGGTGATGCAGCCAATCAACAGGAAGAAGTAACAGAAACACGAGGTGCTGAACAACATCATCATCCTGCTGAACTTGAAAATGTAAAATGTTGCACAAAATGCGAAAATTGGACATAATTCGAGCGGAGCGGTAAGTTTGTTGTGAAAGAAAATTTTATTTGAATTTAGTTACTGCAGGTGTTTATCCTATATGTTGCCTATCTATAAAGTTGTTTTTGTTTGGAAACCAGGCAAAACACAACTACAGCTTTCCGACAAATCTGCTGCTATTTTTGAGCAGATTTTGAATTTTATGGACGAGCAATGGACCGACCGATGGAGGAGGGATGGAGCGGATAATCGGCCCGAGGCAAAATGTACACATTTAACGGGAGGGACCAAATGGAGTGATTAATGGCCGGTGGGGAGGGGAGAGGGAGGGGAAGATCCCGACACCGGCGGGACAATTGGACACTGGGAAAATCCCCACGGGAGAAGGGGGAGGGATTTGTCGAGGCAATGCGGAGGGATGGACGACGCAATTCCGGATTTTGAACATTACCATCAAACAGGTAAAGGATGGGCAGGGGGGGGGGAGGATGAAATTGCGGAGGGGGATTAACATCAACAGGATGCTTGTCGTATTCGGATTTAGCATTTTGTTCATTTCGCCATATCTTTTGCAAAATGGGAGAATTATGCAGTTAGAATTTTTGTGGGGTAATGGGAACCGAACCACCTATTCCAGAAGGGTTTGCAAAAAGTTGTGAAGCACAAACTATGCACCACTTTGTTTGGCGTATGTTATGCTTTCCATTTTAAAAGATTACTAAAAACTTGTAAAAATTCAAAATATGCAACCTATTGGCACGGACACGACTTTGGGGTCAAAAACAGACTAAAATGGATAATGAGAAAAGATGGATGTTGTGGCCCGTGCTGGCCAAACAATCGGGACGGACAGACCAAAAACGGGAAGGAAAAGGAGGAAATGGGAAAATAGAGGCGATGGTCGAGGTACGAATCTCAATATTGGTTGAAAATGCAGGAAAGTGGGCGGGAGGAGGGAGGGAAGAACCAAATGGGTGCAACTTGCAACGTATTGCAGTTTTATGCTTACCGTATCGGATACTGTAAGCAAATTGTAATTTGAGTATACTGTATGGCATACTGTATCGCTTGCATGGGTTTCGCGTGTATTGATTGGCTAGTGAAAATCCTTGACGAGAGTCGAGATTAATTTAAGGACTTAAATCTCGAGTATCTGGCATAAAATTAGATTACAGTATCCAAAATTGCAGTTACAGTAGTCAGATTGGTCATAATTGCAGTACATATTTCCGATTTACGTTTTTCTTTCATTATTCTTCTTCTTAGTGTTCCAGTCGAGTTCACACTTCTTCTTCTTCCGGCACACATTGATCCGCTTCCTCCTAAAACAACATGGTACTGTGCACTTATTGTAATCATATTATACATTATACTCCATTTTAACAATAAAGTCCGCCTAATTTTTAAAGTACAGTATCCCTCCAAAACTCACAAAAGTCCGCTCAATTCGTCCCTTGCCCAGCGCATTTCCGTTGTCGGCGTCAATTTTGCGGAAGTTCATTTGGTCGGTCCGAATGTCCAACACCGCATATGAACATTCGTTTTGAAGCGAAACATCCCTGAATTGGCGCTAAATTTAAATTTGAATCTAATACCCTAAAAAACCAAACATTGAAAGATATCCGCCGCACTGTGCCATCGTTGTCTGGATGTACTCGGGCAACTTGGCCTCCGGCATTTCCGCCCGTTTGCGCTCCAAAATGCGCGCCATGCCTTCAATGCCACAGCTGGTCAACAGGTCCACCTTGTACCGTTTCAGAATGTCAAAGAAGCGGTCCGTGTCATTCATGATAAACCATTGAACCTAAAAACGGACTGTCAGCAACAGGCTAAACTAACCTCTGGTTCTTTTGCCATGTTTTATTGACACTGTCGTATTGCCCAGGGTCTCAAGGTTCGGGCCGTTTGCGGTAAAAAGTGCCATGGACGGTGCCGTAATTTGGGTCACGGGCCATTTTTCGGGGCCGTTCGTCGGCCGGCATCGGACCGACACCCCGGACAGCACAATTTTCGGACCAACCCTCCGGAATTTGAAAAATTCTACGACCTCCGAAACGCCATTACCACGGCAGCATTTATTTGTGTGACGGTTTCCGTGAGTGGTCACGGACTTCCTACGACACCGTTTCCGGTGCCGTTTCCCCCACCGATTTCGCTGTTCCAAAAAAGCACCATTTTCGGTGCACCAAATATTTCATAACACCGAATTCGGGGTTAACGGCAAAAAATGGCTTCCGTCCTTTTGCCGTAAAATTGCAGTCGGCACCATTTTCGGTTCCAAAAATCAAAATTTTTGAGATCCTGGATGATCATTACTCGTATTGGTCTTCAACCGTACTTTTTCGGTTCGCCTACTGTATTATACCTGATCGTCGTCATTGGAGACCAGGTACGGATGGGTCATGTACAGCACTATCCAGGGTCGTTGTGCCCGTCGATGCAGCTCCTTTTAAATTTGTTAGGAATTGGAATATTTTTGAAACAATTCGTTTTTGTGGACCTGCAACTTGCACTCCAACTCGTTCAGCATCGTCTCCCGGAAATATTGCGCAATCATTTCATAATCCACCGTCCCATCCGGCAAGTTCGCCACCGTAGCAATTTCTACCGTAATCTGCAGAAATGCCACATCGCCCACTTCGGTGCTAATTAGGGTATAATTTTTGGATAGATTACATTCAATGTCTTATTCCCGTCCAATGTTTGAAAAAATCAAGGCTAAATTTAAAAATTTGTATAAAATACTAAGTTTTTAAACTTTTATCCAATTCTTAGGAATTTTGTCTAAATATTTGACAAATATTATTTCTTTTGTCCAAAAATCTGAGTCTTAAAATTGCATAAATTAGTGTAACTTTCGGATTTTTCGGATTTTTTCTTTGGCTAATACCTCTGGAAGAAGGTTGTCTCGTTGAGGTGCGTCCCGTCGATGGCCCCAAAAATGGAGGGCACCCGTGCAAATGCCATGTGCTTGTGAGGCCTGGTCTGGCTGTGCAGCATCACATAGGGCGAAAAGTTGAAGCCCGGAGTGGGCTTCAGCCGACGTTCCCACGAAATTTTACCTTAAAAATTAAAAATATTTAAAAAAGAAAATATTTGTGTCAACCACCACCAGAGAAGGCATGAATTAAAAGAAATAGTAAAAATTCAGTTTGTTGGGTTGCATTTCCGATGTCTCGCCATTTTTGGGGTAATTTTTGTAAAATAGCAACTGGGAAAGTGTTGCGGGATTCAATCCAATGGTATCCCTCAAAATCCCCTTTTTCTGAACTTTGTTTTTATGATTGTTTCCATTAAAATGGTTACTGCACTACTATTGGTTGCTACAGTACCTATTGGTTGCTACAGTACCTATTGGTTGCTACAGTACCTATTGGTTGCTACAGTACCTATTGGTTGCTACAGTACACCCCATAAAAAGGTTGCTACCGTATCTTAAAAATGTTTACCGATGAACAGGTTCAGGTTGCACTGTTGCGTTCGAATTAATTCGCTAAGGTCCAGCTTCGGCGTGTGCTCGTACAGATTCTCGCTGAAGTCGCCGAACACGCACACCTTCAGCGAACCGTTACTTTGGTGGTTGTTGCGGAACAGCGGAACAGTTTGGACGAGTGCGTGATCAGTGCCGCTGACACCTTCCACTTGGTAAGCTTAATAATAAAAAATTGAAAAACGTGAAATTTAGCAATTTAATTTAACTCTTTGTGTGATTTTTAAGAATGAGATATAGAGAATATGACTGTGCTAGAAGGTTCTAAAGAATTGTCCAAATCCAAATGTTTCGCTTTCAGTTTCAATTCGTTTGAGAACTGATTAACATGCTCATTAAAACATTCCTTAAACGGATCCTCGAACCAAGAATGAACTCGACCTGTGACCTTTGGGTAGCCATCGATGTTATACTCACCATCAACAGTGTTTCGATGACCGGCTACCTTTCCAACACATGACCGAAAGTGACCTCTGCTAACCTGAGGGTCAGTCAGGTCGGGTTTTGGATGACCGGACTTTCCGGTCAGATCAGATATGGTCATTTTGATGACCGTAAAAAGACCGGTCATCGAAACATTGACACCAGACCCACCTACCTTTCCAACTCTCACCTCATCGGAGCTTAATAAGTCCCTAATTTGGTCAATTGTACTGCTTAATTAAAAACTGACCGACGCTTCCATTCGTGGACAGATTGCCAGTTTGTGCTGTCCACAAGCTGATCGGGCTGTACTCATCCAACTGTTGGGGCCCGTCCGTGGGGTCAGACTGGTCCAGCACCGGGTACTGCTTGATGAACATGTTGTTCTGCTGCTGCACGTTCTGTCCGAGTCGAGAGGACAGCACAAGCGTTTCTGAACAATGTGAATAGACTTATATAATAAGCAATAGATCTAATATTTGTTGTTTCAAAGAAAAAACAGAGATCTAATTAGCTAGATGGAAGGAATATCGGCTATTTTCAGAATGTTTGGGGATACGGTAGCAACTGCAAAGTAAATATTTAGCAGGACTGCTCGTAACTCGTAAGCGTAGCGTCGCTTATCCCATTCTCTTAATCTCGTATTTTTCGCTCTTTTTTGACCGTTTCGGGTCTCTTTTTCTTTCTCGTTTTTTGGCGTTTCGTATTTCTCGTTTAAACTTAATTATAATATGCACAGAACAATGGAGTGGCATTATTCATTGGGGTACGGTACGGAATACCATTGTCTGTGTCCGCAAGTTTGTACCATATTTGAGGCTTTTACTGTGTCCCAAACACTGAAGAGGCTGTTAGCGTTCCCAAGGTTCTACTTAAACCTACAATAGTCACATAAAAATCATTTTTTTCCGAAAATTTCGAAATTTTACCGATTTTGCTGATTTATTTTACCGACTGTTTTCACTGAATTATATATATTTTTTACTGACCTTTCTGCTGTTGTTGTCTTCCTCCGCCCACTGCTGTGACCAGGTTCACATTGTACGCCGTGTCGGTTCCGTTGTGAAAGGTCAAAAACACAAAATTCCCATTATTCTGTCGCAATTTTCCCGATGGATTTTGTAAGCGCCGCGAATTTTTGCCGAAGGCGCCGACAAAAGCAATTAAAATGGTGACAAAAAGTGGCACAGTAGCGGCTGACACCATTTGTTCAAAAAATCCAAAAAATTATTAAAAATGGAAATTTTTGAAATTTTGATGGTGACGATTTTCACCACCGAACGCCTTTTTATTGTTTTAACAGCTGATGGACGGGGAAAATTTTGGGTAAAAATTGGGGGCGGAGGAGAGGCTGGACAAACAAAGAATATCACATCACAGCAGCACGGGACACAATTAGGCCATAAAATTGGAATTTCAAAATTTGGTGGTTGTTAATTTTAATTAATAGTGTTGCATCGGTTCACGGGGCACAAGGTCAGAGAGCAGGTTGAACAGCGCGGAGGTGCACTGGTGCAACAGGAACAGTTGGCCAGTCTGAACATACCTATATAGGTATACCGTAACTGGTTTTGTATTTGGCGTACGGTATTTTATCTGAATTTAGCCCGGTGATATCAACAGGTATACGGTAGGTCATGTCCGAATATCGAACCTGCATTCTCTGGGGATGTGCTACAGTATGATCTATCACTGAGATAGTCAAGCTTAACATACCTATTGATATTTATCCAATTAATCCCCTACATTCAAAGTTCAAACAGTAATCAGTTTTTGGAAACCGAAAATACGTTAAAAGTCGAATATAAATAGTCCCGAGGTTTTAGGGCAACGAAAAAATGAAAAATTCGCACAAAATCACTCTTGATGAAGAAAAAAAATGAATACCTACCGTATCCTGTGCATTCAGCATGTGTCTGGCCAATTGTCCAATGGCACAGTCAATGGTCTGAATTTTGAATTTGGCATTGATTTTGACCATTTTTGGCGAAATGACCAAAAGGAATTGGTGACAGAGCGAAAATGGCTGGCGGGGCAGTTCACTGTGGTGGTGAAGGTGATGGTCAGCATCGATGTCGGGTGGAAGAATTATTGGCGGGTGTTCGGAATGCATTTCAAAGTGCCGCCTGACAAACGGAAATATCCAGTTAATCCCCTACAGTTAATACTTCTAAAATCTTCCTCAGGGAGATATTTTTAATTCACTTCGAGGGAGATCTATATTTTCGACCCAATTTTTGTTAGTGTTTTTTGGCAAAAATTCCAAGAAATTTCCCATATTTCATTTTAAAATAATCAAAAAAAAACATTTTCTTTTCTTGATACCGAAATACGGTAAGTATTCGGGTTCGTTGTTCATCCGATGAATATTTTTCGGAGATATTCTCTTAATCAACTTCTCCGAATCGGAATGTTGAAAAAGTGTAGATTGTACTGGGATCTGATTCAGGATCTGGATCTGGGATTTAGGATTCTATAAAAAGTCAACTCCAAAAAACAGTGAAAACTTGCAAAAAAACCACCCCGTACCTAGACTGTACCTACACTTAAGTCCGAGGATAGACCAAAGCCAAAGTTCACGTGATGGATGGAATCTATCTAATTGGATTTTTGGTGGAATGAATGGAAAAGGAAAGGCGAAAAGGGAAAATGATTTTCAGGG
>JAQIYK010001164.1:0-10583 GCA_034700465.1 Rotylenchus robustus | reverse complement strand
AGTTAATGGTAAAATATTACAAGTTAATGGAAGTCAATTGAAACACATTACCATTAACCCTTAAGCTCTTAACTTCAACTTTGAAGATTTTTACCATTAACTTTTAACCTTAACTTTGAACATTAACTTTTTAAAAGTTAATGGTGGAATTGAAACAGGGCCGCAGCAGCAGCAAAAAAGTACCAATATTTGCAAAGTAGTTTAAATTTAAACTTTTTAAAACATTATGCAAGAAAGCGACATTTTATAACCCCTTCCCGATTATTCCATATTTACACGTTTTTATAGCATACATCAATGTGATGATGTTGGAATAGAAAACTTAAGTAATATATTTAGCATTATTTTAGAAATATATTTAGCATTATTTTAGAAATATATTTAGCATTATTTTAGAAATATATTTCAATTTTCTCGAATTTCTGTGTTCATATTTTCCCTTCCTTTTCTTTCACCCTTTCCATTATTTCATTTTTCCTCTTTTTACCTGTAAATCTCAGTGGTCACATTCTCTTGCAGTCGCTTCACCAACAACTTGAACATCTGAAAATGAACAATAATATGTATGTTTAATAATAATTAATAATCGTAATCAATATTAATGCTTAATATTCAAATTATTTTAACAGTATTTAGAACATTTTAGAGAATATAATTTAATGGAACACTGTCGAACATAGATTTTGTCCGGACTTCTCCATTTCTCATAGGAGCTGACATGCACTGACTCAATTCGGCCTTCGTTCTTCTCGCTTAAACATTAGGTAAAAACAGAATTCATTTATTTGAAATCTAAAATATTTATTATCTTCATTTTAACCAAAATATGGACACTATTGGGCACAATAGTGGTGAGTAGGGTTGTCGAGTCGAATACTCGATATTCGGGCCTTTTTCTAGATACTCAACAACCCTAGTGGTCGAAGCAGATTGATACAACTCAAAATATATCAACCAATTAGCTAGTTACTTGTATAGTTCGGAGATGAAGCTCAGTTTGTTCATGTCTTCCACTCGGCCACCCAATGGGTTGCCTCTGAACTGGGCCAGCGTGTGGGCGAGAAAGTTCAGGCGGGGGAATCTGCTCTGCAGGGACTCCTTGATCATCTGCGTGAACAACATTGTTGCCTGCACATCGCTCAGATCAAGCAACAAATTATTCTCCACAAACATCTGTAAAATTGAGAAAAAAAAGGCAATTTAAATTTGTAGGAAAAAGTCTATTTTTGATCTGACCACGGAATCCATGGACATGCCGGGGATGTCGGAACAGCTCAAAAAGCGCATGATGTTGACGACGGCCTGTGCATTTTTGCGTAACAAATTCAACGCCTGGCAACATTCGTCCACAAATCGCTGGAAATGTTCCGTGGAGCTTTGACCACCGTTGATCACGAAGGCCATCTCGGGAGTGAACACGAACGGAACACGATCCCTGCACGAATTCGGGAAAAGTCAGAAGACTCCCCAGACTCCCTCCAGAGTCAGGGGGAGTTTTGGAAAAGTCTTGGTAAAAAGTCAGAAGATGTATATAAAACATTTTAAATTTTTTGAGTTGGTATCCTATCATTCCTGCTTTATAGCAACACTGTAGGTATGGCGTGTATATGTTCGAACGAACCTCTTGAATCCGGCAGCCATTTGCCAGTCCCCCATGTATTTGCCAAAGTCGATGTGGAACACATGACCGTTGGTGGTGACCAGGATGTTGTCGTTGTGCCGATCCCCAATGCCCAGCACATAAGTCGCTACACACCAACCGGCACATGAACGTCGAAAATTTTCCAGGGCCTGTTTTATTGAAATGATAAAATGAACAAATAAAAGGAATTGAGACTTTGAGACGCACCGCTTTGTATTGGAACTCGGACGGATTCTGCCGCGCCAACCACTCGCTCAGCCCTTCGTCTCGGAACACTCCGGCTGCTCCCGACCCGACAATTTGGATTTCACGCAATGTGCTGCAGTTGGGCACAAGTTCGATCTGTTATTAAGATTATACCTATGTTGGATGTTTGGCACCGGCCCATACCAATCCTTTCTTGTTGCCAGTGGGCAGGCATCGGAACAGCACCATCCGAAGATCAAGCTGTTCACTAAGCCATATGTCATTCATGGCTCGAACGAGTTGGATCACCACCGCATCCTGGCGCAGATCGTCACCGACCTATAAAGCACACCCAATTCAAACCCAAAACATATCCTATCGCATTGGTGGAAGAACAATTTTAGCCTCAAACTGTAGTTTGTTGCTTGCGCTTTTATTTATGTTAGAACAACCTAATTAAACAGTAAAACAGGTCACATAACCCAAATTAACACATTATATTATCATGTTTTTTAACTTTATTTTAAAAATGTTTACACCGAATTAAAAGAACCTATTTGTTTGTTTGGCCGGCCAACACCGACCTTGTAAATGATCCCGAACTGGCATCTTTTTCCGCTGATGATCAACTTTATTGGTTTGGTTAGCGAGTTGAAGATGGAACTGTCGGGAATGGCCAGAGAGATGCACTGGAAGCACGGGGCGATCGGAATGCGCACGTTGTGCATGTCAATCTCATCTGACAACATGTACAGCTCCTTGTGCAGCACCTTACTCTGAAACTATGACCATCTTTGGATGTTCTGTTTGAACTTTGGACTTTCCCAAACTTTAGTCAATCAATCAATTAACCATGTTTCCTTCGTAACTTTCTTTGACATTCGCAGCTACTTTGTCAAGGCGGTTCAGAAACAAGTGTTGGAAGGCGATTTCATCGCCAAAACAGGGAATGCCAATGTCCAATAACATTTGTTGGAGTAGTTGACAACGCGCACCATAGGAACGGTTTTTGGCATCGGTGATTCGATGGTGAAGTTGCCTTTAATTTTTGGAATTCAATGCCAATTTTGTCGGTGTTTAAATCTTCCAAAAAAAAGTCGGACCAGTAAAATTCAAAAGCAAAGCGCCTGTCCCTAACGCATTGTTCCAATAAGAACACGGCCAAAGCTGAATTCTCGAAAGTTTCGTAGCGAAGTGCCTCCACCATTTGGGGGATGAAATTGAACAGAAACTCGGAAGATGCTTGGCCAACCCAGCGGATTGCACACTCGCGCACCGCGCGGTCTTGGAAACTGAAAAGGTGCGTCAAAATGCAAATTTTTGGATTGACTAAAAAGTAATTACTAAGGCAAAAGTAGTTCAACAGCCACGGAAGGAGACAGTTTGGTCCATTTTTCGAGCAGTACATAGACATTGCTGAGACTGTAGGGACCCCAGGAGAAAGAGGAGGCCAGCACCAGAGGAAGTGCTTTTGGAAACTGGAGAAGACAGTTCCGACTGGACCACAGTAACTGCTTGTCGTCGTCGGAGAGTCTGTCAAAGTCAATGTGCCACTGATATCGTATCAAGGAGGATGTGTTCCTGTCCTGAACTCACTTATGGCTCACAGCTCCTTCAACCATGGCTTGTAGTGCCTCTTGTTCCTCTGGTGGAATTGTCTCAAAGTTTCGTTGATGCCGTAAATGGAAGAAACACTTTTCAAAAAGACTCAAAAATCACTTACAGTTCACCCAAGGCAATTGTTTGTGGGAACTGGATACAGTAATCGTACTCAAGACACTTTACAACCAATATAAGCTCTTCGGGATGCCGGATCAACGGACGGGGGCCCCATGGCTGGACTACATCATCTTCAATGGGACAAAGTGGGACAAGCAATGGTCCTTGGAGCAGGAAGCTGCAAAATGTTTGGATTATTTTTAAATTTTGAATTTGGATAAACCCATCAGCGTTGAAAAGTGGCAAACTGGCGGATGCCAACCGATGTGCAAAGATGCCAGCCTCGCTGGCACTACACCGTGCACTGGCATATCCGCTGCTGACGGTCGAGTTGAAACCATTGTGGTTGCTATTATAGGCCGGAGACGCAATACTTTCCTCAAGCAATGGTACTCCCCGAAGGATGAAGCACACCTGGCATTCCCGAGGCAAAGCCGAGATGTGCACGTCGAAGTCGGCCTAATAAAAAACACAAATAAGCAACAAAAAATGGAGTCTAAACTTAAAATATACCCAAAATTGGAGAGGAACGTAGGTGAAGTGGTATTTGGACACGGTGGACCGGGTCGAACTGGAGCACATCCCATATGATTTTGGTCCGTACATCAGGTGGGTCTCCACAAAGAAGTTCTTCAAGGGACAACAAATTGTTTGGGTTGTTTTTCTCCGTTTTACATGCAAACTTTGTATTTGGTCAGCCAATGTCCGGGAATGTTGTGGGCTGACTCGATGCTCAACAACAACTTTTCGTTGCACAGCGACGAGTCCCGGCTGTCGGGGGAAGCATCTTCTTGGTCATCCCCCACCACAGGATCAAGGATTGTGAAGTCGGCGAGGGAGGAACGACAATAGGCGCGGAAGAGTCGGACCAGGGCCAGCACAATGAAGCTGATCGCCTCCTCGAGGGGACCAACTGAAGAAGCCGCGTAAAGCATGTCAATGGCGGACACCAAATCCATCGGCTGGGTGTTGTTGATGAAGGTGGTGATCATTCTGAAGAGCGGAGGGAGGGGACCAAATTCAAGTGATCAGACAATTAAATTGAGTGAGTGAAAAAAGTGTGGATATTATTGAAGAGGAAATCGGAGCAGATCCAGGAATCCCAATTGATCCCAATTCAGCACCTTTGATGCTACCAAAATTTGGCGATAATAAAAAGCGGAACAACCTAATTGAGTGACTGATTGGATTTTGTAGTTTGATCAAAACATCCATCCCATTCAAACTTACAGTGGGAAGGATTTAGGTAAATGTACCGTAATCTAATATTATATTTATAGCAAAAAAGGCAAAGGTTGTCTGTACTTGATACTTTGGAGGACTGGCTGGCGCAATTTCTTGTCCTCTGGGCTGGCCAGACACTTCGCCACATGGCTTTTCAGCGTTTCGCAAAAGGTGCAGAACAGTTCGGCATTAACTGTCGGATATTGGGAGGGCGGCGAAGATCTGTTGTTGACAACAAATAGATCACGGTAAGGTGATGATCATCACTTATTAATGTTCAGATATGGCACCTTTTTGTTGCTGCGTCGCTGGGTGCTTGGGTCAACGGTAGCTGACATTTGCCCACTTCAAGTTTAACGTCACACCCCTTGGCAAGCAGATCGCCCACAAAAGGGTGTTTACCTGGGAATAATAAGTGTTTGGAAGATCCCAGTGTTTTTCTGTTTATGGTGGTGACACACTCACCAATGGGCACGTCGCGAACCAAGAACTCATCGGAGCCGTACACTTTCAATGCATAATCTTTGGATGGAATTTTTCCTCCATTTTTGGCAATTTCCTCCGGCGAAAGTAAGTCGAGCAGCACTTTCTGTAAGATCTCTTCACTGGAGTTGCGCAAGCCACAGGTGAACTCCAATCTCCGGGGTTCTTCGGGTGTGTCGCGGGGCCAACTGTTGATTCATTGAACCATTCATTGGAATTTCCCTGTTTCCTTTCATTGCTTACGTGTCATCCTGGTGGACAAGCAACTTGATGGTGGTCTCTTCATCAGTGACGAAGTAGTCCAGCACTGGCGAGAAAAAGAACACGTTCTGGTCCGGGCCCAACGCTAGCCTCTGGCATTTTTGCGCCAACAAACGCTTCTGCATGGAAGTCATGTTGGAACACATTTTGGCAATTTCTTGATGAATAATTGAACCTCCTTGTGGAAGTCACAGCTCAACTTCTTCGATGCACGCAAATGATCACAGTTCAGCATCAGCAACGTGTTCCGCCTCTCAATCTGACTTGATCTCCGACTACCGACTCTTTTCGGTGGATTGTTGCTGAACTCATTGGATACTTTTTCCACATTGGGAGTGGTCTGGGAGGAGGAGCAGGCAGGGGAAGAAGAACAGCACGGCTGTTGTTCTTGTTGATGTTGAACACCGGCGGAGGATGAACATGCCTGTTCTGTCTTCAATTGTTGCAATTTGGCATACAATGGATCAAACTTAATTTGCCAATGGTTGCATCAGTGAATTGAAACCCCCCAAATCAAACCTCCTCAATGGCCATGGATTTGCGTGGCGAATGCAAATCGATCAGATCCACGACTCCAGCTGATCGGAACGGAATTTTCAATGGTGAAGCCGGCAGATACTGAAAACGGATGAAGTTCGATCGATGTACCATTTCCTTCCATATGTATTTCAATTGTAACCTTGTTCGAAGAAAGATGATGTTCTTCAGTTTGCACCGAGAGTGTATAAGGCAAAATGCTGATTTTGTTTGTATTAGAGTTTGCCCGCAAACTGGATGCACTGTTGCTGGTACTGCTAGAGCTTCTCGTTGGTTGTCTGGAAGCACCAGTTTGTGAGGAGTCTAAACATTGGATGATGTTCAATCGAATACAAATCGTAATTCATTTTGCAGTTTTCGTCATTTGTCCTCCGTCCCCCTCCCCCTAAAGTGTTCCTTCCAAGTTTGGCTTAATTGGCTACATTCAGCAGACAGCGAAGACGAAGTTTGAGCTGTAGTCGAGATGGATGAGACGGTGTTGGAGGGATGAACAGAAGACGGAGTTGGAGGGTGTGGTGTTGGGGGAGTTGGAGGTGGAGCGTACACTCCGAACGGCAAAAGTGGCATTGGCGGAAAGGGACCAAAGTAGGGAGAAGCGGACGGAGAGGAGAGCGGGGACGAACAGCCGACTGGACGATGATAGTGGAAGCCGAACACACTGGCCGATGGCACTGAAGGACTGCTGAACTGGTCCAAAAACTGTGCCTTTGTCGATGAGGTCGAACTAAACTTGCAAAACTATCACTTGTCTATGGCATCCGAAATTAGAACCCATCAATGTGAAACAATAATAAATTGTTTTCTATTCCTTTCTTTATACATTTAATGATATTATTTTTCTACCAAATACAATTGGGCATTACTTGTTGACAATGTTCTGCTGCTGCTGCTCTCCGATCATCCGCTTGATCTGCTCAATTTGGCGTTTCCGTTCCAAAACTGCCGGGTCCTCCACCACCATCAGATCACCTCCTTCTTCCGCCGCACTTCCCTTGCCCCTCTCTTCCGCATGCCTTTTCTCCTCTTCTTCCATAAATGTGTGCCTGATCCAGAAAATGTTTGTATTATTACATAATTAGATAGGTATTTTGTACTTTGCCAAAAATTGTGACGGAGCGCGAGAATGGACAATAAAAAGGCTAATTAGAATATTCAGATATACTGTAGTTATAGAGGTCAGAAATAATTCGAAAACTTATTTAAGCAATTTGAATTTATGGATTAAAAAACGAAAATTGGCTCATTAAATATCCCTATTTGGTTTATTACTTTCAGTAAATATTAGATCATTTTTTAGTTTACGAAATCCATCTTTTTCAACAAAAACCGCTTTCATTTTACATTTTCGTTATTTTTCGGATGGCCAATTTCTCTATTCCCACGATGCTTCTTCCCCCCTCCCGTTCTGTCCAATTTTCTTCCGGACCTGCTCAACTCCAATGCCATCTCCATCTCCCGCTGTTGCTCTCCTCCCCCTCCGTCCCTATGCTGCTGATCCGTCCTCGCCCTTCCCTTCGTCATATCACCACCAACACCATTCGTTTCATCCCATTCCATCCCACCACAACTTTCAATAATCTCATCGATTGGGGCAGGGAAGGGGAAAGGAAGGAAGGGATTGGATAGCTTTGTTTGAATGAGTTGCACAGCTGGCGAAATAGTTCGGAAGAGGTTGAGAGGGAGAGAGGATCACAGATAATAGCTAAAAAGAAGGAAGGAATATGTTTGTGGTGGACAGGCTTTGTTGCCTTATCTCTTTCTCTGCTTAAACCAAACGGGTTTTTGTTTGGCATTGACTCTGGGTCTCCTTCTTCTGGTGGAATGAACAAAATTTTGCAACGAATTGTCTGTGCAGAGCGAGTGTTTGAGGAGAATAAGAGGTTGAAAATGATAGAGATACATAGAGAAAGAAAATAGGTAAATAGCGGGGAGGGGAAAGATAGAACCCAAAGAAAGGGAGGAGACACACAAAACATATGGGGGAAAAGGGAGAAAGAGGGGGAGAGAGGGAGAGGGGGGGGAAGACCAAAAATAGCAACCGAATTGAAATTGGGGGAAAGGGGGTGGGTGGGTGGGTGATCACTGATCAACACCACCTTAAACTTGTTGTAGGGTAAGGAAGACCACAGAAAGGTAGACAGAGAAAGAAGAGATGAATGAATGTGGTGGAGAGGGAGGGTGAGGAGAGGGAGTTAGAGGAGAGAGTATGGGGGTGGGGGAGAGTGGTGCATATCCATTATTGAGTTGATGAAGAAGGTAGAGCCGTAGGCAGCAAATGATGAAATGCAATTAAGGTATAATTAGCCAAGCTGAAATATATAACTGATCGATTACATTGCCTTTGGTCTAATCTGTCCTATATATTTTTGTTGTACATGTACTGTATAAAAGTGCTAAAATATCTCCTCCGATAACAAAATAACAATGATCATTAATCAATCAACAACCAACAAAAAAGACAAATGCGCGACGATGAACGGAAGGAGAAGGAAGGGGAGGGGGGGGGGCTGTTTGCACTCCTTGCCGGGAAGGAGACGTTCGTTCTCCCCCCCCCTCCACCTCCGCTCGATCATCTCCACAAATGACTAATTTATTGCATACCCAACAAACGGCGGATGGGTTTGGTTTTAACGGACTGAATACAAAACCAACCACCCAAATGAATGAGAGCCATCCCATCCATTAAATAAAGAATTCATTTATCGGTTGTTTTTCATTATATACCCTCGTCCTTTTCTTTCCCCCCCCCCTCCCTCCCCTCCCTTCCCCTCCTCATCCTTCTTCCTTCTCCTCTCCCACTCCTTCCGTCTTCCATCCCATTTAATTCATTCATTCGTCTTTGAAGAAGGAATGTTCAATGTTCCCACCCTCCAGTAGCTCACCATTGATTCACCCCCCCCTCCCCCCTCCCCCTCCTCCTTCCCTAGATGTACACAAAATACATATAATAATCCACCCTTTCCCCCTTTCCTCCTTTCCTTCCCCCTCCTCCCTTAAGACTGTTTGGACATTTACAACTATTGCCAACCCCAACCTTCTTCCCAATTCTCATAGATCAGTCTACCTGCTGCTGATTCATCCACTGCACTTTTCTGCTGCTGATCAGTTCGATCACTCTGACTCCCCTCCCCTCCCCTTCATCTCTCTCTTTAACTTCCATCCCCCCCCCCACTCTCTTTCTGTTGCTGATCTCTCATCATCTACCCCTGCCCCTTCCCCTTCCCATTACAGCACCAATTTTATATGCGTTGTTAAACCCGTCCGCCAATGAACGTGGCCAGTTCCCTGCTGAATCGAATGGTCGGTACTGCCGTTTCGCTGGTCGGCTCCTCCACCCAAACTCTGTTCACGTCCATTGGCCAACAACAAACCAACCCAAACAATTCGGCAGAGGGCGGAGGAGGAGGTGCGGGCAGCAGCAGCAACAGCACACATGCACCAACACTGATGACCGGGCCAAACTGTTTGCTGAGTGCGCAGGTTTGAACATTTTGAATAAAATTAACTAAAAAGAATTGAGAAGCAAAAAATGAATGTGATTTTGAACCACAATGTTTAGCACAAAAAATTCCAAACTTTTCTAATGATTTTGGCATTTTTCACAATTTTTGACTATAATTTCTGAATTTGGTTTAGTTAGGGCAAAACAAGAGAAACTCACTTATTCACTTTTAGTGGTGAATAATATGTTTAAAATATGCAAATTCCATTCATAGAGGGAAAAAAGCAGAATTGAAAGTTTAAAAGTCAATATTGTGTTGTGTGTGGTTTGTGCTGCCGAGAGAAGTGGGAGATGAAAGAGACAGAAATTAAAAAACGGAAACATACTGTAGAGGGCAGGATATATACAGTAGACAGTAGAAAGGTAGGGTACTGTAGAAGGGTAGGCATTCGGTGAACAAGCCACTACTTTAAGCCTTGGTCATTAGCTTTTAAAATCCATTGCCAACAAAAAGGATCGACGTGCCATCGACAAGTGCTACCGCACAATGGAAATGGTGATCCGACTGTGCCAGCAGCCCAAGTTGAGTCTGAAGAACTCGCCCCCGTTCATTTTGGACATCCTACCGGACATCTATCACCTCCTCAATTCCATCCTCAACAACGAACCCACCATTTTGCAGGTTTTTTGGTGTCTTCGATATTCACAGGGGCTCAGACCATAAAATTACGTAAAGATACTTTAAACCACTTTTCATGGCTCAATTTTTTGGGAAAAATTGATTCAAAAATGAATACGAGTCGATGTTTTTGAGATTCATTTGTGGGCTACCTCTACCAACCAGGGCTGCAGCGCCCACCAAAAAAAAAGCCGCCACCGCCAATTTTTTTTGCCGCCCTCGCCAACCGCCTTAAAAAAACGCCGCTAACCGCCCACCGCCACCGCCCAAAATTTTCTAAAAATTTCTTTTTTTAAACAATTCAATTTTCCAAATGGTGTAAGTAAATCAGTTTTTTTTGCGAAATAGTTCAAAACTTTTCAATAACATGTAAGATTTTGTTAAGAATTTGGTAAAATTTCTTCAAAAAA
>JAQIYK010001163.1:0-10584 GCA_034700465.1 Rotylenchus robustus | reverse complement strand
GCACACTACTTCAAAATAAGCAGCAATTAATTGTAAACCTTTTAAGCATCAAAAACCACAATGATTTCAAGTAGATTTAATACAAAATAATAATAACCGTTCTAAATTTCGCGATAATAAGAAATTAATCGTGTATCAATTGGGTTCGAAAAAAACAAACAATTGGGAGCGTAAAATACTCCAAAAAGTTTAAAAATTGCGCAAAAAGCTATCAAAAAATTACCTAGTCCTATCATTTTTTTCAATTTTGCATTTTGGATTTGAATAGTTTTTTTTGTTATTTTCATATCCATGTCATTATTTATCGGCGGGTAGCTTTTTGTTTTACTTAAATATGCATACATGTTGTTTAACTAATGGGCTTGTTATTGATTTTTTGATAAAATTTTCATCAATTTTAAAATATAAATAAAACTATTTTTCTATATTTTTTGAGTTTTATGAGGCGGTTGGATTCGGTTGCTTCTGTCCCCGGCCCCGGCCCCTGCCCCGGCCCCGGCCCTTCTGTCCCCACCGTTCCGTCCCGCCGGTTGCCCCCTCGGCGTCTTTTGCTGGCCTCGCTGCTGGTCACGCTGGGCACCCCGTTCCACTACGGCTTTCAGTTGACTTTGACCAGTCCGGCGGAGGAGGCATTTGTCAGTTTTGTGAACGCATCAGTCCAAGAACATTACCATTCGTCGGGCAAATTGGAACGCGAAAACATCGAAGTTGGACCAAAAAAAGCTAAAATTTCAAAATCCAAATTACTTTTAGGTTTTTCTTTGAAATTCTAAATAAAATGACATAAAGTCGACACTCGGCAGCAATAACAAATTTCGACATAAAATATTTAATTCTTACTTTAAGAAGCGTAATAAATAAAGAATTCCTCAAATTGACGAAAATAAGACGGTTTAAAAAAGTTGAAAAGGTTTTACGACATTATCTAAAAAAATAAACAATAAAATAAAATTAGAAATTTATGATAGAAATTAAATTTTCAAAATATATTTAATTAAACTCAGAAAAACACTCAACTAGTAACCAGGTGAATCTTTAAACTAATAAGTAACTTGAAATCGGTGACTTTTTAGTAACTTAAAATCGGTGACTTTCTAGTAACATGAAATGTTTACTAGGTAGTTATTGATTGCTTATAAACAGAACTATATTTTTAAAGCTTTTTTACTTTAGAATATCCATTTTTATTATCTAATAATATGAACAAATGCTTTAAAGTTTGTATCCCAAAATTCATATTCGATCAATTTATTGCGTATTTTTAAAGTAATTTTTTAATATTAAAAATTAAGCCTATTTGGAGCACCACTGTTTCGTTGTTTTTTGCCGGCGCTGTGCCCGGTTCATTTTGTCTCCAACAAATTGCGGACCGATTGGGAAGAAAGCCGGGCATTATTTTGGCAAATATTGCTATCGCAATATGTGCTGGACTGGAAGGGGCTTCAAAATTTGTATAATTACTAATTAATTTTTAAAAATAATAACAATTAAATAATATTTTGTTTAGTTGAACAGCATTGAGTTGTTTGCACTTGGCCGCTTCTTTCTTGGCTTTTGGGTGATTATTGGCGTGGGAATTGGTTCGGTGTTCTTGGCGGAATGCAGGTCTATCTTAAGCTTAAGGAAAAATTTAGAAAAAAATAAATAATTTTAAGTCCAAAGCATTGTCGAGGCGCAATTGGAATGACGACAGGCGAATAATATAATAATTGATTTGATTTACCTATTTTTATAATTTAAATTTAGGTGTTCTGATCCAAATTGGCACCATCACCGGTGCCATTCTGGCGATTCCCCAGTTGTGGGGCGATGAAGACCATTGGTGGATGATGTACGCCTTTGAAGTCATCGCCCAAATTGCCATCACTTTGGGTCTAATGATGGTGCACGAAAGTCCAAGGTTGCCATTCTATTATTGAATTTTTGGCATAAAAATAAATTAGTCAAATTAATGATAAAAAAATGATAAAAAATAAAATATTTTATATTTATGTGTAACCGCCGGAATAGCAAAAACTAGGGTTGGCCCCCGTACCCGAATGGCCCCCGTTTTCGGGGTAGAGGATTTTAGATTTTTGACGGGGGGAGTTTCAGGGGAGATTTTTTTCCAAAATTTCGTGGGAGAGTTTCAAGGGGGGGGTGAAATTCGCGGGGGAAATTCGAGGGGGGGATTTGGCAAAAAAACTCGGGGTTCAGAGAGTTTTTGTCAAAAAAAACTCGGGGTTTGGGGTAAAAATCGAAAAAATGGCAAAAAAAATCCTAAAAAGGCTCAATTTTTCTAATACTATTTTTACGCATTTTTCTATATTTTTGGAGGTCACCCATATACGTTGATGAGTTACATTTAAAGTGTTTGAAAATTCTCGATCAGCAGGTAACCAAGCACTGGGTGCCTGATAAATATGAACAAAAATTTGTAAGTTTTATTTTCCACTTTTATTTAATATGTTTTTTAAATTTTATTTTAACATTTTCTTGATATTTTAAAGCAATTTTCAACCAAATAATACAGTTAAAAACTTAAAAAATCCTAAAAATTAAAATTTTCCGTGAATAAATTTTTTATAACATTTTAGTTAAACTTTAAAATGATAAATTTTCTTTAAAAATCAATCATAAAAATCACACTTAGAATTTGGGAATTGTATGATAATACATTTGGGTGGAAAGATTTGGCATATATGCAATTTTTTCGAAAAAAAATTTCCAAAAAATTACAAAAAAATTTCCGATTCTTATAGGTGTATATATACCCCCAAATCACCGGGGTAGTATGGCCGGGGATCGGGAATTTCGGTTTCTTACGGGGGGAGTTACTGGTGAGATTATTTTCAAAAAACCGGGAATTTGGGGAAGTTACCCCGTCCCCGGGGACGGAGGCCAACCCTACCAAAAACAATAAAACATGCAAATCGGGATTTGGCATACATTCGTGTAACCTAATAATTGTATTCAATGCGATACAATCGCTCCTAGCCCCCTACTGGGGTAGTTGATTTTGTAATACTTATTATTTATTTATTGTATATTGTATTTAATTCCATGACATTAAATGCCTTTCTTTTACTGCGATATTCCCCTCCCCCCCATTTTTAGCTATTTGCTTTACCATAATTCGGAATTGCAATGTCGTCGTTCCGTCCAGTTTTATTATGGTCTGAACTGTCCCACGGAGTTGGATTCGGTTGTCGAGGAAATTCGCACCAATTTGCGGAACAGTGCTCACTCCGTTGGTATGCTCGCGGTTTGGCGCGAGTCGGGCAGTGCCACACGGCAAGGACTGCGCATTGCAATTGTGCTCGGATTCTGCATGGCATTCTGCGGTGTAGCCGGTAAAAACCTTTAGAGACCGCGAACCGGGACGAAGGACCGAGACCGAGGGTTGGATATGGAACCGAGACCCCTTGGAATCCCTTGGTCCATTACCTTGGTCCACCCAACGGTCTCGGTCAAGTCTCAATTTGAGTCTAAAAACGGTTCAGGCCTAGGCTTTGGATTTTCCTCATTGAAATCTCTTTACTTTTTTGAAAAGATGCTAGTAAATTAGTTGAAGCTTTGTTATTTTCTGAAATTTTGATGATATTTTTTAATTTAAGTTAACAACAAAAATAATTAATTTTAGTGTCATAAGCTCATAAGGATATTCTACTTCAAAAAATCTACTTTTTTCATCAAATAACATATAAAACTAATAAAAAAAAATCAAGTATGTAATACCCCAAATTTTTTGTGTTTCTAATAATTTAAAAATTAAATTAATTTAATTTTTTGACTGAATTTTTAGTTGTCGATGCCTACATTGTTGGCATTTTTCGCAAGATGGGCCACACCATGTTGCGCGCCTCGCTGGCCAATGTGCTGGTTATGTTCATTAGCTTGGTAATTTGTTTTTTAATTTATTTAAATTTTAAATATTTTTAATAATTTATTTTATTAGATTTTTGGCATAATTTCTGCGAGTATTGTCGATAAATTGGGTCGTCGCCCGTTGATGTTCTTTTCATTTGCGACAATGTTTTGCACAAATTTGTGCATCGCCACACTTATGCACGTGTACAAGAATTACTACGAGGCAAAATTATTAAAAATAATAATAATTATTATTATTAATTAAATAAACAATTAGATAATAAATAAAATAATAATTAATTAAATTTAAAAATAACAATAATAAAGATGCAAAATAAAAATAATTGAATAGTGCAGTCCCGATGAAGATAAATTTGTCATTAAAAATTAAACAATTAATTAATAGGTACACAATGTTTTGTTCTATTAAAACAAAAAATAATTTATTTTAATTTATTTTAAAGATAATTCAACAATTAAAATTTAAATTGCAATGATAATAAAACATTAATTTTAAAGATTATTTTATTTATTCAGGATATTTAATTATTTTATTATTAATAACCAATTATTTTGAATAATTCTTTTAATTTTGTATTTTAGGAATACATATATAAATTTTATTTTTGGCATAAATATTACAATATTTATTTAAAAAATATTTTTGTTTAAATTAAACTGATTAATGAAATTAATTGTAATTTACTTATATAATTAAAAAGTTTAGGCGGATTGGGTGAGTGTTTCGCTGGCCGTGGCCATCACGCTGTTCATCTCCGAGTTCACCTTCGGATTGGGCTCCTTTTTCTATTTTGTGGTCGCCGAAACAGTCGGCCAAAGTGCCCGATCGGCGGCCCAGGGATGGGCCAAACTTGCGCATACATTCGGGTAATTGACTAATTAACTAAAAGATATTTATTTGTAATATTATAACATTAGCAAAAATAAACAATAATTAAATAATTAATTGTTTACATATTATTTGAATTAAGGTTGGCCCCCGTCCCTGATCCCCCCGAACCTACTCCCTCACCCGGGTTTTTGGCCCCGATCCCTGGGGACTACGATAAAAAAATCTGGCCCCATTCCCCGACCCCGATCCCCATTTAAAAAAACTGGTCCCCGTCGGGGTACCCCGGCGTTTTTTGGGGGGAAAATTCATCCCTAAAAATCGCAAAATTTTGAAATTTTTTGATTTTTTTTAATTTTGAATTTTTTAATTTCCATAATATTTTGTAAGAAATCATTTTATCTAAAGCCAAATTTTTTCGCCCTAAATTTTATGTCATTCTTTTTCATGGTTTAAATTTACAACTTTCATTGCATTAACTAAATTTAATTTTTATGGGATGCACATTTATCATATAAGCAAACTCAATAACGAACAATTTTACAGTAAAAAGCAAAAAAAAATTCCACAGAAGTTAAATTTTTGATATGAAATTTGATTTAATTTTATTTTTCTCAAACATTTTAATAAATTAAATTAATAATAATAAAATTTAATTTAATATTTTTTACGATTTTCCGTGTAATTTTTTGTCTTTTGAATGTGGTTACAAAGTGAAATTTTTATTGATTTCAGCATAAAAACCATATTTGAACGAAAAATAGCATATTTTTGTGAATTTTTCCGATTTTAGGCCATTTTCAACAACTTTTATTTTGCCCCGAATAAAAGTTGTCCCCGGGGATTTCCCTGGGTGGGGTAAGACGATCCGGTCTCCGACCCCATTTCCCGGTCATCACATTTCCTGGAATCCCCTACCCCGAAAAACGCAGGAACGGAGATGGGTATCAACCCTAATTTGAATTAATTTATCATTTATACCATTAAAAAGTAAATAGATGAATTCAACATTTAATTTAAATACCGTATTTCCTCCAATTTATCCCCTCCTCTATCTATCGTCAAGGAGAAAAGTTTATGCCGAGAAACTAAGAAAATTGCATAATAATTAATTAAAATAAAACCATTTAATTTGTACTTTAGACGCTCCGCTGTGTTGGCCTTTTATCTGCCGCTGCGTAATTTGATTGGCGATGGACAGGCAATTGGAAAAAATGTTTTAATAAATTTTAAAAATTATTTCTGTTTATTTTAGGCCTATGCACTCCTGTTCCTTCCCGTTATCGCCTTCGCTGGAATATATCTGTATTTTGCGATGCCCGAAACAAAAAATCGCAATTCGGTGGAAGTTGAAACGGAACTGGACAAGTTGCCAAAACTGTGCCTTTGTGGTGGAACAAAGAAGAAAAATAACGTCGAAAAATAAAAAATTTACAGTAGATTTTGATTATTAGCATAAGCAAAAAAAATCATGCAAACCTTTTTATTGAGGATTTTTTATCGAAAAAATAATGATTTAAAAAATAAAAAGTGCAAAAATTTTGGGGTAGTCTGGGAATTGAACCCAGGACCTCTCGCACCCTAAGCGAGAATCATACCACTAGACCAACTACCCCTCTGCTAACAGCCTCTGTTTAGCTTCCTACGTTCCCTCCAACTTTTCGCCCCATTAATGCGTTTTCGCAACTTTTTCCACTAATTGCTTTGCAACTCGCTCGCAACCACTGCTTCCAATCAATCAATGGCGTAGAATAAAAGGTTATTAATAGCGTAACTAATAATGGGTGGGGTCCAACTTTTTATTCCTTTCCCATCGCTCTTTTTCAACTTTCCTTCCATCGGGGTTAAGGCATTCCCGATGAAAAAATCCGACTATGGTTTTCTTTTCCAAAAAAATCCGATTCCGATTTTGACAAAAATTTCCGATTTCTAGTTATTATAAATTATCCGGAACCGGATCCGGAACCGAATTTTCTTCGGTTTCGGTCCGGTTTGGTCCGGAACCGACAACCCTAGTCATAATCAATTTTTTAAATTTTAAAAATCCATAAAAATTAAGATGTCTTAAAGCAAAATGTTCTTTATTTTTTGTTGTAAAAATTCCCAATTTTTGTCAAGCTTTAATTTAAAGTTACAATAGCACTCAATATTCCATTCGACATAGAATTTTTAATTTGTATTATTTAACTTTTACAAAATCTTTAAAATTAATTAAACATTATTCCTCCCAAAATTTAATTTTATTTTTATTTCGTTTTCACCTTCGTTTTGTGTTTTATTTCAATCATTTTCAAACTTTTATTTTTAACATTTTTATTCAATTATAATTTTTGTCTGATTATTGGTATTAAAAATTAATCATTGGTCTTAAAGTTGAATTTTTGGGCTCTCAATTCCAACAAAAGTAAATATCACACTTTTTATTCCTTAAAATGATTAATGTCCCTTTTCTTCATTTTTTGGCTTTTTGTTAATTTTTGGGCCATTTTTTGGGCAACCAATCATCGGAGTATATCAAAATGCATTTTGTTCCTTTTTCCTCGTTTCCCCCTCCAATAATCTTTAGTTCTTCCAATTTTCCAAAAACTCTTTGCAATTGGCCAAATGATTCAGACCAAAAATATATTTCCAAGACTTTTGGCCGCCAATTTTAAATGTTAAAATGGCGAGAAAATTGAGGGATATAAAAGGGGAGTGAATGGGCACGGTGAACTCACTTCTTCGCATCGGATCAACTCAGCAGCCAGCCCAACCAGTCACTTACCGCGAAACAAACAACTAAAATGGTAGGCATTTTGATTTATCGAAAAAGTATTTTTATTTCTTTACAAAATTGGTAAAATAACGAGGATTTTTTTTGTTTAAATGACAATTTTCTTGAAAACAAGTTTTAAAAAAATTTAAGATTTTTAATGTTTTTATTTTTTGATTATAAATTTAAACAAAATCATTTTACATTATTAAAATTTAAAAAACATTAAAAATAATAAAATGTTCAATTACCTAAATTAGGTAAGTTAAAATTCAATTTTCAGCAAATTTCCCTCTTACTGCTGGCCTTGTTGACAATTGTGCTGTCCATTGTACATGCCGACAACCCGTACGGTGGTGGTGGAGGATACGGTAAGAAGGACAACTACGATTCATCCGACGAATACGGTGGCGGTGGATACGGTAAGAAAAAAATTACAATTTTTTAATTTGCTAAAAATTTAGGAAAGAAAGGCTATGGCATGAAGAAGCATTATGGAGGCGGTGGGTACGGAAAGAAGGAGTACGGTTCTGATGAGTACGGTGGCGGAGGGTACGGTGGAAAGAAGAACTACGGTGGTGGGGGATACGGTATGAAGAAGCATGGAGGAGGAGGATATGGCAAGAAGGACTATGGTTCGGATGAGTACGGTGGAGGCAAGAAGAACTACGGTGGCGGAGGGTAATTAAATATTAAATTAATTTTTTATTAATTTTTTATTATTTTTAGCTATGGCAAAAAGAAGAACTACGGAGGAGGAGGATACGGCAAAAAGGACAACTATGGAAGCGGCGAATACGGGGGTGAGAAAATTATTTAAAAAAATGAAAAATATAAAATAAGAAAAATTGGCGTTTGGAAGCTAAAAATTTATAAAAGAAAAATCAAAAATATATGGAATGATGTTTTTAGATGCCAAACTTGAAAATTATAAATTATGTTTGAGTTAAGCTACAAACAAAAATAAAGTAAAATTAATTTTTAACAAGTTTAATTTAATTGATTTTTAAATTAAATTATTTTAGGTCACAACATGAAGAGCTACGGTGGTGGCTATGACAAGTCCAACGAGTACGGTGGCGGTGGATATGAGAAGAAGCACCACGGTGGAGGTGGATACGGTGGCGGATACAAAAAGAACAGCGGGTAAGACTTTTAGATACAAAGAAGATTAAAAAGATTAAAGATTAAAAAATGGATTTTAAATTTAAAAGTCGACAAACGAAAAATATTTTTAAAAAATTTGCAAAAAATTTCTTAATTAAAAATTTGAATTATTAAAAACGATTTGATTGATTTTTACGACATCCATAAAACAATTTTATCTTAATAAATGTGTTAGAAATAAAATCACTTTTATGACTTAACAATTAGATAGTTACTAGAAATAGGCCATAAATATTCCATTCGCCATCTCAGATACGGTAAGAAGAAACATCACGGAGGAGGAGGATACGGTGGCGGATACTCTTCTGAGGACAACTACGGTGGCGGGTAGGAAAAGATGGGCCACTACGATTGAAATCTTAATAGGCACTTTTTGGACAAATTCTTACTATTATACCATATTTCCTCTAAGTTTTTGTTTTTTAACTAAATTAGGCCTAAAACCTCTATTCTATAACATATTTTTCACCATTCTTAATAGATACGGCAACAAGAAGAGCTACGGTGGAGGCGGATACGAGAAGAAACACCACGGAGGAGGAGGATACGGTGGCGGATACTCTTCCGAGGACAACTACGGTGGAGGTGGCTACAAGAAGGGCGGCTACTGAACAGCATCCAACGATGCCTTAGATGATCATCCCAGATCAGTTCTCACCCATTTTGTTGTATTGCAATTTTAAAGAGACATTTTCCACCTCATTTTTGGCAAAGGTAGCGACAACAATAAAACTTGGATTAAATTGTGCAATTTTAAAATTTATTTATTCTAAATCAAAAATGAATTAATGATGAGTAATATGCAAAAACGACATGTTTTATCAGTTTTTCGAAAATTTAATCCTTTTTAAACCATGGATATTTTAAAATTTAAGATTTTTTAATTTGAAGTGTATGTAACTCACAAAATCTAATTTCTAAATTTGACCCCCTATCTTGATAAAATGGATTTTCCAAATTTGGCAATTTTGGTCAAAACAATTTTTAAACATTTAGTTTTTTGATGTTTTATTTTGGTGTCATTTAGCATAATAGGCTCTTAATTGACCACGTGGCCCTTTTCTTATATATAAATACAACCAATGTACTACTATTTGCCAACTATTACCTATTTTGAGCCCATTCAAAATCAGATACCATCCAGTATATCCATCCATCTTTGCCTGTCCAATATTGTTTGGGTTGCCAATTTTCGCGCATTTGTCTCCTTTTCTTTCTTTTCCTTTTTTTCTCTTTTTCCCGACGATGTCCACGTCCACATCCATCGCCATAGTAACCATTCCCCTCCTTTTTGTTCCCGATTGGTTGCGTGCAGAAAGTGCGCGACTTGGCCAAAGTTGACGAGAGAGTGTGCAAAAGGAGGAGAAAGCGGAGGCGAAAGAAAAAAGGTAAAAAAGGGGGAAAAAGGTAAAACCCAATTTTCAATTGGACAGACAAAAGACGGCGGATGGATGACTATTGGGTTTGGGGGGGGGAGGGTGAGCAGATAAAGTGTGGCTGGAAAAGACAAACGCACTGTCGGAATAAATGCAAATGGCCAGCCAGATAAACCAATTTTCTCGACAACATTATTTATTTTTCCAAATTTCCTTCATAATATTATTCGCTCATTTTTAATATTAATTTTTCATTATTTATTTTGTGAAAAACAATGGAAATTCAGAATAGATATGTCTAAAAGTTTTAATTTATGTAGGCTACCGTATTTCTTCTAATAGAATAGAACCCACGCCAATTGAACTCCCTCTAATAGAGCCCCCCCCCCGCCTCCGGGGGTATTGAAAATAGAACCCCTGGGGGTTCTATTAGAGGAAATACGGTATATAGACTCAGCTTATGTGTCTCAATTATAAAATTTACTATAAAAATATTTTAAATTGAATTAAATCCACTCACTAGCCGGGGGAAAATAGGTATTTTAATGGGGGAGGTAGTTGAGTTTGAAACGACCGAATCCAATGAAGAA
>JAQIYK010001162.1:0-10589 GCA_034700465.1 Rotylenchus robustus | reverse complement strand
TTTTAAGAAGTTAATATCTTATGATTATATTATTATTATATTGACTATTATAGGTATCTGTTAAAACTATAATTTAAATCAAATTCAACTACCCCAGCCCCCACTAGGGGACTGGGGCGATATATTGGAATTGGAACTAGTAATTTACAACTAATAAAATTTTATTATTTCAAATTTTTTGGAAATTTCAATTTATCAAAAAACATCTGGTAGCTACTAGAGCACATTTCAGGCTTGACGAAATTCAAGTCGTTTTTGAGTTTTTTGGGCCACCCGAAGAGTTACGATTAGCCGAAACAATTTTTTGCAAAATAAATACACAAATAAACACGCAATTCATTTGGATAAAAATACATTTTTTAAATAACATTCTTTTTTGGCACGCCATCTTATTTTGTGATATTTTATAAATAATTGGAATATTTTTTTGGCCTTTCCATCTGAGTAAAAACATTTTAACCAATTTTTAATTTTTAGTTTTTGTCCACATCATCCCATTTTTACCCATTTTTAACATTTTGGTAATGCCCAAAAATACTGTACTTATGCTTTGTCACGCAATATCATTTTGTGTTATAAATTGGCGATAAAATGATGAATTAAAATAAATATTTAGGTCATTATAATTTTTTGACAGTAAAAGTAAATCGCTAAATTTTTTATTTTATTTATTTTTTATTTATTTAAAGGATGTTCCCCAATGTGACTGTCCCAACTCAATCCCCCAACTCATCTTCATCTTTAACCGGACTGAATTGGGCCTCCCTGAACGTGTTCAAGCATCTGACCCTGGCCTTCCTGTTCATCTCCAGCTCCCTGATGGTCCGTCTCCTTTTGTTCGCCCGCTTCCGTCCTACCGTACTCCGCTTCTCCGGACTGTCCCCGGCTCTTACCGTATACCTTAGCCTTCACTCCATCGGTGGCATTCTATCGATACCGTACAACATCTACGTGATCACTGTGTTCTATTTGGGAACCACACAACAGGCACAGTTCAACGTATTGTTGAAATGCTTTTTAAAACCTTCAAAAATATATAAAAGTCCGAAAATGGAAATTAAAAAATATATAGTAACTTATTTGATACCGAACAATGTGATTAATTGTACATATTGTGCTACACACACACAAATTTTATGAATATAAAATTTGTGAAAAATTCAATTTACTAGGGTTTAAATAAGTTAGTATCAGAACTTTTTTGTAAAACTTTTTTGTAATCAGAATTTTTTTTGTAAGGAATTTGTGTATTTTTGAGTCTGAAAAATTGATTCTTTAAATTTTTCCCCTAACAAGTTTTTTTAGGTTATTTGTTTAGGTTTGAGCGATGATTTTTTGGTTAGGAACATTTTAATCGAAAATGCAGTTTTAGGCCATTTTGAGTTTCAATTTTATTTTATTTTTTTCAATTTTATTTTTTTTATAATTTTTAATTTTATTTTTAAAAAAAAACGTTTTTTCTTGAAAAATTTGTGAACATTTTTCATTTTTTGAATTTTGGAGGAATTTTTTTCTAGATTCAAAATTGTGTTTCGTGCTAATCTGTATTTACCGATCACATTTTATATTAATATTTATATTCACTCTCAATCCCCCCCCTCCCTTAACAGACCAACACATACTTTGAAGCCCTCTACTGGCTTGGCCAGTTGCAAAGCACTTACAACGCCATTTGTCCGCTGGCACTTTGTCATTTGACCGGCGAACGATGCGTTGCGCTGAAATGGGCGTGGAATCCGCCCAAAAGGGACCGTCTCGGCCTGTGGTTGTTCCGCATCAGTTTGGCAGCCATTTTGGTCAGTTGCGCGCTCAGCACCGGCGTGTATCTGAACGAACTGCCGCTGAACATCCCAAAATGTACGGACACAACTTTAATTCCGAAAACCATCTTATTTCTGAATCAAACTATTGGATTAGCATAAGTATTGATTATAAAATTCGCAGTCAAGTCAGGATCTGAATAAAAATCTTACTTAATCTTAGTCAATTTCTAAAATTTGACTATTTATTTATTTATTTTTCAATTTTTCAACTCTCATTTTTCATTTTTCCAATTTTCTTCTCCCTCCATCTTTTCAGTGCGTTCCCTCGGCTGCGACTCAATGCCCTGCGTTATGCTCCGCTGGCGTACCCTTCCCCAACTTTTCTTCAAATGTTCGGTCAGTTTGGTGAACATCTTCGGCTGCGCCTTCTTTCTGCACATTGTGCGAACACATGGCGTAATAAAGCATATGGTAAAATAAAACTGAACAAAACAAATTAAAAAACACATTGGTAATTAATTAATTTTTATTTTTTAGAAAAATAGGTTTATTTTGGTGACAATGTGTTTCGAAGTGTGTTTAAGCATTGCGCCTTCTTTTCTCAGTCTTGGATACACCTTTGTAAAATTTTAATCAATTTATTAATTTTAATTTGAAAATTGTGCGAATTCTTTGATTTTTTACTTTTTGATACTTTACAGACTTAAGTCTTGAGTTTTTATCGAGAATTTTTTCAAATTTTTTGCCTTAATCTGATTAATATAGGTAATGTTCTTTATGCATCTGCAAAACTTCTTCATATTCGTTGTTTAAAACGGATGATACCTAACCCCCTACCTAACTACCTATCTATAATTTGCTGTTTGTTTATCCAATTGTTTGTCAAGCAGTTCGGCACCGGTCCGCTGTCCAATGTTGTCTCGATGGGTACTGCGCTGGATGCGTGTTGCTGTGCGTGCTATTACTCGCTGGTGTTGGTCCCCAACAGTTTCCTTTCCTTTGCCCCCAATTCCAACTCAACCAATTTGCCCCAACAACACCAACAACAGAACAATACGACAAACATGAACAACCCAAACATAAACAACAGCAACAACATAAACAACAGCAACAACAGCAACAACAACAACAGCAACAACAACAACAACAACAACAACAACAACAACAACAACAACAGCACAACAACAAACATATCGGCATCACAACAACGCACTACGGTAGTTGGCTCAACAAATGGCGGCGGAAGGAGTCCAATTGCTATTGAACAACCACAGCGAACCACAAATAGATGATAAAGCACTTTTTCTTCGTTTTTTACACTTCGTCAGAATATTTTCATTTTTTGAAACGATTTGTTTTTAAATTAAATTTTCAAAATTTTTTGGCACTAATTTATAATTTAAACCAATTTTAACCATAATTGCTGTTTCAAAATTTATTTAGCTATATTATTATTTTTAATTCCAAAGGATATAATGATTGCATAATTACATAAAAAGTGTCTGTGTTACAAATTCATAAAATAACTTTTGTTTTGACACGATTGTCTCTTTTTATCTCTCTTTTCTTTCCCTCTCTCTCCCCTCTGATCAGTCTGTCATTCCAAGGTAATAGACAAGGAAGATCAATGCTAAAGTGTAAAATGAGTGAAAACCAGCGTTCTCGTGTTTCATGGCAATCTGCTCCTGTTCTGTTCCAACTCCTGCTGGTTTTAGAACAGAACAGGAACAGATTACCATGGAATTCCTAAACTGTTCCTTTTCCAAAAAATTTGAAATTTATAGATTAAAAATCCAATTTTTGGCAAAATATTCGAAATAGTTGGTAAAATAATTGGTTATTTTCGAAAGAAAATTCATAGCATTTTAAAAATATTAGCGTTTAAATGCTTAGCATATTATACTCTAGCTTTTGCAATTTGTTACTACTGTATTCTTTGGTTACCATACCCTGCGTGATGATCAGCGTACAGTATCCAAGCAGCCGGCATTTGTTTCCATTTTCGTCGGGACCAGGTGGACCTTGTTCGTCACTCGTCGGAGTAACCGTTTGCCTAAATTTTTTTAGTATCCTATAACATTTATAGGTATGTTTCGATTTGATCGGGCATTGATTCAAAATTGGGCGCAACTTTATATATTTTAAATAAACACAAAGTTCTTAAATAAATGTAAATTTAAACTTTTTCATTTTTTGAGTAAAATGTTAATTTGGGTTTTC
The DNA here is from genome assembly GCA_034700465.1 of Rotylenchus robustus. NCBI lineage: Eukaryota > Metazoa > Nematoda > Chromadorea > Rhabditida > Hoplolaimidae > Rotylenchus > Rotylenchus robustus. Next base: position 6,606 of record JAQIYK010001162.1, on the reverse strand, counting down.
TTCGTTTTCCTTTGGGTTTTCTTCGTTTTCCTTTGGGTTTTCTTCGTTTTCCTTTGTTTTTCTTCGTTTTCCTTTGTTTTTCTTCGTTTTCCTTTGTTTTTCTTCGTTTTCCTTTGTTTTTCTTCCTTAGTTTCCCCCCATTTCAGTCCACCCACTGAACCACGGCGGGAATGGCCGGGTCCGGCGGTGGCTTTTGGTCGTTGCACAAATTGTCGTCAAAGCACTCGGCGCACTCTCCCCTCACGTTTCTCTCCGTTTGCTCCCCGCACAATGCCTTCAGCAAAGTGCACTTCACTTCCGCGCCCTCGTCCGTCCCGTTCGGCTCCTGCGGTCCCGGCCCACACATTTTGACCATAAAACGTGCCGCTGAATGAATTTTGGAATTTGGACCAAACTCAATTATAAAGCCCAACAAATAAAATAAAAATATAAAAATAGTAATTGTAAAACATTGGATTTTCGATTTGTCAGGGAAATTTCAAATTGGACAAACAATTTTTTATCTATTTGATAATTTTATGTGGTTTTGAATTTTATATTTTCTACTTATTAGTTTATTGTTATTCCATGTGACTCTGATCTCAAATTTGAAGCCACAAAAAAATTAAATTTCCATTTTTCAACTTTTTTTGTTGAAAAAATCCCTTGAATTTTTTGAAATGTACAGTTTCAATTTCAATCCCTTTCTTTTACACTGTCTTACGCGTCTCGATTTTGCCATTTTTTAGGTTTGAGCAGGTGAAAGTGTAGCAGCCCATCCTCATCTCCGGCTTGGCCAGTCGGTCGTTGCACCTTTCCTCCCCCATTCTGTGCACATTTATGCCCCGCCATCTTCCGCCTTCGCTGTTCTTCAACTGATCAGGCAGTTCGCCAGACATTCCTCCATAGCATTTCCATTCTTTCCCTTATAAACAAAATTTGAATTAGAGCCAAAAATTTGATTTTATTTTGGCGTTTTAATTCACAAAAATAATTATTCAAATTTTTACCCTCGCCAAATTCAGTTGAAAAAATAAGGACGGTAGTGGCGAAGACAATGCCAAAGAAGACGGTGTTTTTGGCAATGGGAGACATTTTCAAAAATCAGAGAGATCGTTTCAAAATACTGAACAATAATTCATCAATAATTTATTTAAAATTTCTAAAGATTTAAAAAAATATGCACAAAATAATAAAATAGGAAAAATAATGCTAAAAAAAGTGGAATCGTACAGTGGACATTCAATGTTAAAATAAGTGAAAATGGAATAATTTAATGAACATTAAATGGAATATTCATCAAACAACAAAAAATAATAATAATTTTTAGGAATTATTTGGATGGTTAATCACCGATGATAAACCGTCAAATTGAAAAATGATAAACCGACAAATTGAATAATCACTTTACCACAGCAATTTTAAGTTTAAAAAAAAAGTAAAACAGAAACGTTATACTATACAATTTTCAATTTGTATTTTAGATTTTTGGTTTTGGATTAATTTCTATTTTGGCCCTTGGGCACAAACAGACTACAATACACTTATGTATATTATCAATTATCAATCAACTGGATGCCAATACCATATAACATCCATCAATAATAGGTGATTGATTGATTATTTGATTGATTGAGTGATTGGTTGATTGATTGATTGATTATCTGATGTCAAAAGAATTGTTTTTCTTCTACGACCTTTTATTTATACAATAAATACATCATAAAATAGAAAACAATTAATTATTGAGTTTACTGTACTATTTATTGGTACTGTACCAAAATAATGTATTGGTACTTTGAAGATGGCTGAAATGGGGAAATAAAGTATAACTTACTGTATGAAATGAAAAGAAATGAAAATATTTCAAAAAAAGATAAATTTATAGGACAAATGAAATAATAATTGAAAATGAAAGTGGAAATATTGGCCAATAATTGGACTGTCAATATTTATGCAAATATTCAATATATGTATCGTATTTCCTCTAATTTAATTCCACTGGGCCGTTATATTAGAGATACCGTAAATTAGAGGGATGTTAAATTAGAGGGAGAAATACGGTATGTACCCGGGCGAGAAAATAACAGATAATAAGAATAGAACATTTTCGAAACTATTTTTCCACTCATTTCAACGCATTAGTATCCCGCCGGATAGGTTGCTGTTTTTCGCCGAAAATCGCTGAAATTTTAAAATTATTTTTTGTCGAAAATAAATACTAAAATATTTTGAACCTGTTCCCGTGGATGAACCCGTCCTCCATGACGATTAGTGCCTGGACAACACTTGGCTGTTTGTCAATGGCTGAAAATGAAAAAATAAATAAATACATTTTATTATTAACTTATATTTATTAAAACACTATTTTCCTCTAATTTCTCACCCGCCGGAGGAGAAATTCATCAACCCTTCTTTTCCTTTTGGGAAGATGAGTACTAAACTTTGAAAAATCGGAAAAATTTTCAAAAAATGATGGCTATAATTTTTGGAAATTTGGAGTTTTTCCGGATTTCTTAAAAATAAGGCCCCTTATTTCTGTGGATCTAATACCCGCGAAGAAAGGGGGAATTGAGTGGAAGAAATTAGAAAAAATACTGTAAGCAACAAATATTTTGTATATTTTTGCCACTTTTCTTACATGTCATGTTCTGGTTGCGCTCCTCCACCAAATATTTTATCAGAGGCTAAAGAAATGATTTGTTTGATTATTTTCCCCTCATTTTTGATTTGTCCACCTGAGGAATTGTCTCTTCGTATTCTCTAAAATTTAAAAATATATTTTTTAATATTTTTCAAATTTAAATGTTTTATACGTAAATGCTGGCAGGAATTGGTTGTGGAAACGGGGCGCATCGATGGATTCTTTGATGGTCTTAATTTGCATAATTAAATTACTGATCTTGATCATACATATGTTCCTATTTGGTTTACAAAAATAAAATTCAGCAAATGGATCATTTTGTATATTGAAGAAAATCACTTTTGGCCTATTTTTCGAAAATTCAAATTTTCACCGAAATTAGAGGTCTGAATACCGTAATTTAAGGGTCTGAAATAAAATAAAAGAAAATGGTAATTATTTTTAATTAATTAAAACTGACTTGGTTAAAGATGAGAGATCGAATCACTGTTTGAGCGACGGCGGATATTATCCTAATTAATATTAATTAATTCTTAAATGTTGGAACAAATAGGCATATTTATATTTACCGAGATCCGCCCGACCCGCCGACTGCCATTTTTACCTAAAAAATATTTTTGAATATTTTTTATAATTAATTTAACGGCACTTTTCCGTTGTTTTTGTTATACACAATCATTGGACTCATTGAGGACATTGGACGCTTTTTGGGCATTATGTAATTTTCGGAGGACGGAGCGAACCCAAATGAATTGGACATGTTCGGGGTACTAAAAATTCAATTTTTAAAAATATCAATTTAAACATTTTATTTTTCACCTGAAATCATCCATTTGGTCGTTCCAAATTATTCCTGAATTTTTGATTATTTTTATATCAAAATTCTAAAATTAACCCAATGTAGGGGAGACTCGTTTTGAACCAAGCCTAAAAATAGTTCTCCATTATTTTGTTAAAATAAATAAAATAAATTAAAAATATACAGCTGATTGACTGTACTGGTCGCCGAAATGGCATTCCCTTCGTGGTCGATGGATACGACATGTGAAGTGCCTTAAAATCCAAATTTCAACTTTTGAAAATTTAAAAATTATTTGAAAATCGTACCGTGGTCCGGAACATGGCCTGTCAGATCAAGCGAATAATATTTCAAGGGTTGTGCCTTTTCAGGGATCATTGAAGCGATCCATCGTGCAAAGCTGCTAAAATGCATTTTTATGAAACTTTCTGTTCCAATTTCTCACTTTTTTAATTTTGCAAAAATTTAAAAAAAATATTTTTTTGAATTATTTTTGACTGACTGTTTTGTCATATTCCTGCTGATCAGTCGCGCATTTTTCACAAAGGCCGAATCACCTAGCGAATTAACATTTATTAGTTTTTTTAATTTTTGTTCTTACCTAATTTTGTCCTTTGGGCATATGCAAATTTTTGAGTTTCGATGAGGCGGTGATAGATCAACGGGTCGTCCAGGCTGACTTTCTGGTCCCGATAGAAATCTTTTTGAAAATTTATTTATTTAAAATTTAAATCCAATTTTTGGCATTTTGCCAACTTACGGGCCATGACTCCGATGATTGCCTGGGTTATGGCGTAGGAAGACGGGGCCGGAGGTCCACACATCACCAACTCATCCGACAACAATTCACTCTCCAGTGGAGTTTCGTGCACAACAGACCTGGGAATATTCGGATTTAAAAAAAATATATTTAAAAAATACATTCTTAAAAAAATTTAAAAAAACTCACTGATATTGTTCCAAGTCCTCCACACTTACATGGCCTCCATTCTCCTTAATCTCGGCTGATATTGTTTGCGCAATACCTCCTGCGATTTAAATTTTCAGAAAAATTCAAAAAATAAAAAATATAATAAAACCCATATATTCAATGTTTTAACTTTTAATTATGTCAAATTAATTTTAAAATTAAAACAAATGCCTTTATAGAACAGATCTACAGGATTCGGTGCAGCTGCTAACTCGTCCATCTGAAGAAAATTATTTAAATTTTTAAAAATTAAAAATAAAATATTTTACCAATTCTGCCAGCCGTTCGCGCATCATCACATCGCCTTCCTCGAATACCCGCCCCGTTTTCTTGTCCACAAATATTCGTCTGTTTTTAAATTTTTAATTTAAATTTTATTTTTTGGTCCAACTTCAGATTTTCGTCCTCCTCAATGTCGTCTTCCTTTTGCTGCAAAACCATTGCCAAGTTTGAGGACACCTGTCAAAAAATTTGTATTTTTTTGCCAAATTTTTAAATTTAATTGCCGGAAATCCGTGCCGCGCCAATTTGATGGATGGTTCAAACAGTCTTTTCCAAGGCACTCGTCCACTGCCAAACTTTGTGTACGCCGTCCAATAACCGTGAAGTTCGCCAGGTACCGCAATAGACCTACAGTAGTACAGTACATACAGTCATTCAAAATTCGTTTCATAAATCAAAGTTATTTTTTTTAAACTTTTGAATTGATCGCTTCAAAACATTTTAAACTATATTTTAAATTTTAAAACATCTTGCCTGTATCCAATCACGGAATCGCGGGGTTTGTCCATGAACATTGACGAATTTGCGGCCATTGGTGCCGTCTCTCGCGCATCTATAGTTGTACACCTCTGAAAAAATTGAAAACTGAAAATCAAAAATTTAATTTTCAAAAAATGCTTGACCACCTGGGTACTCGTGTTGTACAAGGTCATGATAAATCCGCCACCGAGCCCGGATGACTGTGGGTTGACCACACCGATGCACAATAAACTTGCTAAAATTTTGATTTTTAAAATTTTTTTTTTGAATTTACCGATCATCGAATCAATTGCGTTTCCGCCTTCCAACAACACATCCCTAAAATAATATGATAAAAATTTAATAAATTGAAGTAAGTGATTCTGACCTTCCAATTTCGCTACACATACCTAAACAAAGATCAGATTAAATTAAGAAAAAACTAATAATTTACAATTAAATACTATTTATTTTTAAAATTTAATTTAAAATATAAATGTTTTATATCATCTGTGTCATTTTGTGCTTTAGGTTAAAAACTTTTCAAAAAATGACTTTGTTTCAAAAATTCGCGATTTTGAAATCTTTTCAGATTAAATTTGGAATTTTATTACTTGTTAATTAACGGGGGAGGATGAAAAATTGCTAAAAAAAAATTGCTAACGATCTGAAATGACCTCAACGACCTTTTTGATTATTCTACAAAATATTTATTTATTTTATTTGTTAATTCCCCGCCGTGGTCCGTCGCGACTGCGGCCCGCCGGTACTGCGCGTGCATGCTCCCCGTCGGGTTCGGCCACTTCAAATGGGCGTTGTGTGCCCGCGGGTGCGTGTGGTTGCTGTCGCTGCTGTTGTTGGTGTTGGCCGTGTTGTCCGTCTCGTCCTCCGTCTGCGTTTGGTCCGTTTCCGATGTTGTCCCATTTTTGTTCTAAAAGTAACAAAATATTTAGGTATTTAAATATTCTTATAAATAATAACGATATTAATAAAACACCTATGTATATTAGAAACTTCAAATGTTCATTCCTCTTAAAAATTGAAAAGGCAAGGCCTTGATTTTGATTTCCAAACAAAAAAAGTTAAAATTATTTGTCCGTTTGCCTCTTCCGTCTTTGTCGACTGTTTTTGTTGGTGTTCGTCGCTGAGACTGAAGCCCAATTTGAGAGCCAAAAACACGGTGGCGACCATGAACAAAACACACAGAATGGCGGCAATGATGGCGAACCATTTGAAACAGCTGCAAAAGGAACAAATAAATATAAATATAATAATATACGAAATAATAATGTATATGAGCAAACATTTGGAAATTCAGCACACAATTGATACGCCACGACTTTACATACCGTATTTCCTCTAATAGAACCCCCTCCAATAGAGCCCCCCCCCCCTCCGGGGGTATCGCCCCTCCCCCTCCATTTGAACCCCCTATATTTTCGGAAAAATTGTGTAATATAAAAATGACAAAAT
>JAQIYK010001161.1:0-10595 GCA_034700465.1 Rotylenchus robustus | reverse complement strand
CCAAATCCCCGCTTTTCACCCCTCCAAATCCCCGATTTTCACCCCTCCAAGTCCCCGCTTTTCACCCCTCCAAATCCCTGCTATTCACCCCTTCATCCCTTCCTCCTCCACCTTCTCCGTCAGCTTCTCCCCCCTCCCCTCTCCCCCTACTCTTCCGTCTGTGTTTGCGGAACAATTTCCTCCCCCAGAGAATGCCAGCTGGCGAGGGGAGGGGGAGAAGAAGCTCATCTTCTTCTTTTTCATCCAAAAGGACAACACAAACAAAAACGGAGGAGAAGCGGAAAAACAACACATTCCTTCCTTTTCTTTATTCTTTCTTTTTCTTTTCACCTTCTTAACCCACTTTTTGAAGAGCGAAGAATTGGTTTTGTGGGGAACGGAGGGGAAAGGTCTTTTTGGGTTTTTGGGTTTTTGGGTTAAAGGGGAGGAAAAGTGCAAATTCACGGTAAAGCAAGTTTTCGACCTCGATAACACGACCCGGTCCTGAAAACCCGCGGGTTTTCAAAAACCCCAGGTTTAAGGCAGGGGAAAATCTGAAAAAATTGGACGGGGCTATTCACTGGAATGAATTAATGGAAAAAGGTCAATGGAAGACAAAGATAAATGGGTGGAAAAGAAAAGAGGCCAAAATGTTGCCAATTTGACCAAAAGGGCAAAAAAAGATGAAAAGTGGCCAAAGGCCGAGGAAAAAGATGGCCAAAACTCGGACGGACTAATCAATTTTAGGGCCAATTTTGGCAGAGGGGGGAGGGAAAAACTTTTAGTGGCCGAAAATGGGATAAAACAGAAGGAAGTGAGAGTGAGTGGGAGACATTCAACAAAGTTGGCTGATAAAAAATTACTTAGCACAATTTGCTTAGTGTATAACCCATTTTTGTAGTTTGTTTGAATTACAGTAGTCTAATTCTTACTTTTGCACATTTTCACTACAGTAACCCCCTTTTTGCCAACTTCCCGGGTACAGTCCTCATACTGTCTTCATGCTCTTTCACATTTCTTTCTATCTCTCGCCTTCAATCTTTCATCTCTGAACAATCTCCCCGACTATGAACTGCGCTGGAACTCTCTCAATCTCTCCCTCATCTCCCCCCCCCCAATCCCTTCCTCATTCATCCCCTCCACCCTTCCCTCTAACATCCCCCCCAACCCCACCACCCCCAAACTCCCTCCTCCCTCAACTTCCCCGCCAAGGGCGACTTGACTGCCTCGCCACCACTGAAAAATTCACTTCGCCAAAGTCGCCAATTGGATGAGAACCATCATGATGAACCGGGTCAAGGTTTGGCTGCTGAAGAACTCTCTCCCTCTTTTTACTCCCTCGCGATGAATTTATTATTATTGTTCATTGGTCCGAAATTGAAAAGGATGGGCTTATAGACAGATTTGAGAATTGGATAATAAATGGTTGTTGAATTGGGGAAGGTAGGGAGAGGGTGGGTTGGTGGGTTGGGGGTGGGTAAGTTGAGTTGATTTTTGTTATTTGTGGTTGGTTTGGGGTCCTGTGCCGGTTTCCCGGGTTCGTGTCCCATCTGCTAATGTAATTGGAGATGCCGGAACACACTTTCTGGCCAAAACTGGACTAGGAAGCCAAAGTTGATTACCTTTGAAAGTACAGTAAGGTTCACTGCCGGGAAGTTGGGTTTCAGATTTTTCTTCACATTTTCTTCGATGATTGATCAACATTAAACACACACACAATGATGATGAATGATGACAAATGCAAATGGTTTGGGATGGCGGGCGCGAAATCGTTGAAAGGCAAAAAAAACAATTTTCAGTGCAAAAGAAGGGGGTCTAGCAATGGTCCGATCGATCGAGGCAAAACAGGGGGCTACGGTAGTAAAATGGAGTGGTTACGATAACTACAGTAAGTGGACCCGTCCGGAGGATCTTTCCCAGACAATCTCCACCACCACCATCGCCGCTCTCCTCTCCGCTCCGCTCTCTCCGCTTCGCGTTGTTCCTTCTCACCACATCCTGCGCACATACTCGCCGCGCACGTCGCGCGGAGTGCCAAACGCCAACATTCCTTGCTGAAAGAAAAGGAAAAGCGGATAAAAACAGAGCCTGAGGGCATAACTGAGGGGATACTGTATTTCAAAATGTAAGGAATACTGTATCTTAAAATGAAAGAGATACTGTACCTCAAAAATGAACCCCAATAAAACTGTCTTCCTCTGGGGGTTTTTTGAAAAATAGAATCACAGAGAGTTCTATTAGAGGAATACGGTACATAATACATATATAGGTAGGTCTGACCTGGTTGGCAAAGTCCACCTCCATGCCGGACCAGAAGGGCACTTCCGGTCTGCGCGTGCTGTCAGCTGGCGGGGAAAAGGTCGAGAATGTTTAAATCTCATTAGTGGGGGACAAAAGGCGGGATTCCTTGAAATTTTCCAACGGTATCCTCGGAACCATTTTCCATATTCCCATTCCCGAAAATCCCACTATGTCTTCATCAAGTTCAAAACGTACATGGCAATTCCTCGTGCGAGTCGTCCACATACCTTTTAAAGGAAATGAAAAGTATATTTAACATCGAAAATGTTCCCTAGTGATGGGTCGAGATCACGAATTCGATCTGGAGACTGATATTCTTTTTTGATAATGATCTCGATTACGAATCTCAAGGTTTAATATCGGTCTCAAGTCTCGGTTTTTCTGTCTCGCCCATCATCTGTTAGTGTTTCCCTTCCCAAAGTGCTTACGGTGTGTACGTTCGGCGGGGCATCCCAAAGGCGGTCTTGCCGGCCTGCGAGTCCAAGAAGTTCACTCCCATCTGGTAGGGGATCATGCCCTGCGAGCGCTGGTCCTGTGCCTGCAGTTGCGCTTGCTGAAAAAGGAAAATCGAATCAAATGGGTACTGTACTCTATTGTTGGTTACTGTATTGTTGCGGAATGCTCCAAACTGCGTCATTCCCTGCTGGCTGGCACCTGAACATAATTTAAATATTTCGGCAACATATTCAAGCAGTGCATCTACTACCAGGATATGCTCAAATTTTCTGCTTGCATAGGCTTTTTGCTAAATTTGCATAATTTGTTTGCTTACCCTCCTTCCAGCCGGTGGTCTGTCGCGAGATGGACCCCTCGTCATGGGGCATCTGTCCGCGCACCTCGTCCTTGTAGGCGGTCACTTCGCGTCGGGGCATTCCGAACACTGTCCGTGGGGATGGGATCAGATCAGATGATCAACACCATCAGATGGTGCTGGCACTCACTGGTCATGCCGGACTGGGTGGCGAATCTGTTGGTGCCCATCTGGAGATGGATGAAGCCCTGACTCTCCCTGTCCTGATCCACCGTCTTACGCACTGTACAACAACCCAATCACTTGTGGTACTCCTTCAACTTGTGGGTTGACCAACCGTCGATGATGCGTGGCATGCCCATCCCAGTCATTCCTGCCTGTGATGCCAGTTTGTTGGTCCCGGATTGGAGTGGCACAATTCCTGTAATTTTCCCACATTTTTAACTGCTTTTTCTGAACTTTTTACCGTCCGTAAGTCGAGCTTTTTCTTCCGGCACATCTGATGCCCCTCCGGTGCCCCTCGTCCGGTAGTTCACGTCACGCGGTGTTCCCATTCCTTTTTAGGCGGGCAAAGATTAGATATATCCATATATCCCCAAACTGTCCCCAAAAACTAAGGCCACCAACCAGTCATGCCCTTCTGGGAGGCGAACTTGTTGGTGCCGGACTGGAGCCAGGTGCTGAACACAGTTATAAAGTATAATACAGTATCCCCTTCACAGTACAGTACCTGCCCTTAAGTGCAGCCAGCTTCTCCTCGTCTACGATTTCGGAAATGTTCTCCGACTTGACCTTGTCCACCACGTCCCTGGGCTGTCCAAAGCCGGTCATACCACGTTGGGACGCGAACTTGTTGGTGCCCGCCTGGATGGGGATGATGCCCTCCGACTTCATCAGCTTCCTTCAACATGTTCAAGCAGTATATCCCGCCTTTTCGTCCCCTCCTTCCCAAACTCACGCCTTATCGTGCTTACTCGGCTTTCCGCCTGAGTACATGGCCATCTTCTTCTGCACCGACTTGGTTGGCTGATACCCCGGCTCCGGGCTCTTCGGTGAACATTAAAAATATTAAAAAATGAAATTTTCAAATTTTCCTTACTTTCGATGCTCTTCGATCCTCTGGAGGCGCCAAGTTGTTGACCCCATCCTCTGCCTCTGGCGCCGGTTCCTTCTCGGCCGGTTCTTTTTCGGCCGGTTCCTTCTCGGCCGGTTCCTTCTCCTCCGCTTTCGGCTTCGCTTTGGCTTTCTCCACCTTCGGCTTCTCCTCCATCGACTGGCGCGGAGTGCGTACCTTCAACAAGTCCAACAAGTTCAGCATACATTATTGGCTTTGATGGATCATTTTGTCCGCATTGTATCAAATTTAAACAGTTTTTATGGATTATTATTTATGAGATTTCAACTGGGCCAAAATTTTCTTGGCCAATTCTGGACATATTGCTTATCCAGTCCAGATTCCAGTCTTTGGTTGGTTTGGCCTATTCCAGGTCTCTTGGCCACTTTCAATTTGTATTTACTACTTTCGGACTTTCTCGGCCACTCCTCACAAGTTCCGTTCTTCATGTTCAAGCAGTACATCCACCACCCCTCCCCCGATCCCTCCCCCAATACCTTTCGCTTGCCGACCGGCGACTTGTCCGGGCTGCCCTCCTTCTTTACCGGACTGCCCTCCTTTTTGGGCGACTTTGGTGGTGATCCTTCCTTTTCCTTTTTCGGTGACTTCGGTGGTGATCCCTCCTTCTTGGCTGGCGACGCCGGTGGTTCTGCCACCGATACCCTCTTCTTCGGCTCGTCCTTTGGCTGTAAAACAAATGCATTTTTTGAATATTTGGGCCAAAATTAAACCCTAAAAACCGAAATTTCTTTCCCAAATTTTTAAGAAATGTTACAGATGTATTGCTCAAAGAAAAATAAATGCACACCACACATAATTAAAGTGTTCAAATAAGTCATCTTTTAGAATGGGAAGATACTTGGGAATGACTTGAACTTGAAAAACCCGTCCTAATCCTTTCTTACTGAAATACTGGGGCACATTCGGACAGGGTACGGAGGGGGTGGACAGGGTAGTATTTCAGTAAGAAGGTTTGTATTTCGAACGGGGGTTCCGAGAAGCTTCCTAAAGCTCAACCTATTCATTCAAAAAAGGATCGTACCCCAAATTAAATGGCCGATCAAGACCAAATTTTGCAAAAAAAGAGCTTAATTTTTGATAATTTTTAAAACAATAATTAATAAAGCCTACACTTAATCAGATATTAGCCTTGACATTATATTTGGGAGTTCTATCCCTAACCCAGATACTGTGCCCAAAGGGTACTGTATTTTCTTTCCCTGGAAGTGCTCCACCGTACACTTAATTGCTGTGCCCTTTTTGGGTCCGATGTGACTGTTCTTCCAAGACATGATGTCCTCTGCCGATCGTCCTGGCACTGCTCCTGCTCGGCCCAGTCCGATCTGAGTTCCAGGTTCAATGTTGTGCCCGAACATGGACTACATGTTCGACTTCGGCTGCCCAACCCCGTTGGACTTGGCCCGCTTCGTTGGTGTCCCGCCGCCATTTTCCGTCCCAAAAATCCAATTCCATTCTCACAAAATCACATCATACACAACAAAATGAAAAGCGATAAATCGGCGAATTGCGGAGATAAAGCAACATCTGGCAAAGTTCAGGGGAAAATGCTGCACATTTACAACCCCTTCAAAGATCACAACCAATGGATGTTGGACCACAAAGTCACAGTTCAGCAGCACAGGACATTATTCAACAAGTTGGACACAAAACAATTATCGGCACACTTCAACAAAAGTGCAAGTTACAGTGTGATTCTGATAGGTTTTTGATCCGATCAGCTCAATATCTTTTGGTTATGAAAACTTTTTGGGTATCAGTTTTAGCGTATAACCCTTCTGAGCTTCCCCACTCCACCCCCTCCCTCCTTCCCAACTTCACTGACCAGCTCCTCCGCTACGGGCTCGGGCTCTTCCTCATCCTGAATGTTTGGCATTTTGTCACCGGCACAACATGTTCATGTTGTACATCTCCCCGCCCTCCCCGCTCACCTCGTATTCGTACGTGTACTCCGACTCTGACCCTTCTTCCGCCATTCTGGTCCAATTGCTGGATGGCGCTGCTGGAGGACCTTTAAAACAAAAAACAAAACAAAAGTGAAAAAAAAGGCCAAAAATAAAATAAAAATGGACAAATTGGCCAAAACACAACATTAAACGTATATGGCCAAAAAATGGTGGGTAGGGGTATTGACGCAATTGGGCAGGAACAGAAAGGGATTTCCCGGAAAAATGAACACAGGTCCCTCCCTCCCTTTCCGTTCTCGGGTGTAAATGATCTGCTGACGATGGATGGCCAACAAATTTGTCGTCCATTTTCCAGGTGTTCCCCTCCCCTGTTTTTTGCTTCCCGGGAGGAGCGAATCGTCCAGCAAAAGGGACAGAAAAAGCACTTTTGAACATTTGGTCTTCCAACCCAAAAAATTGGCCAAAAATATTAGCACTGATGGAGAATAAGAGAGGATTAGAGAGAGATAGTAGAGGTTGAGCTTGATCTCCGATCTCGACCATTAAACAAGTGAAGCTGATCTTTTAATCCCTAAACCCACAACTTATCCTGTGAACTATGAAGCATCATCACCAAAGGGCACCACACTTTTGGAAATTTGAGAACCAATTGGGGATGAATGGGCACATTAAACATTATATTTCGGACCAAATGCACAGTTAACGCCCAACCAACCAAAACTATCCATCGATCCCATCCCTCTAAACTCCAAACTATTCGATGAAGTGAATTACCATTTTTGGTTTTAATTAACCGATAATTCGCTTCAATTTTTGACTGAAAAAAGAAGTCTAAAGATTACGAGCCGAGAACAGTAAAATGATAGAGTTATAGGGTGGAGGAGGACAGATCCCCTTGCTCCCATCGATCCAACAACTTTTTTAGCTCAGGCTTCCCCCTCCCCTTAGATTTGTCAGGAAAACTGAAAAACAACGGACGGACGAAAGAAAAGGGGTAAGAGGGGATTTCTTCTAGATCCCCCATCCATTCCCCTCGGCCCGGCTGGAATCGCCCAAGGGGAACAAAAATGAGTGGGAAAAGGGAGGGAGAGATATTGCCGGATGGGGGAGATCGTCGAGTGGATCGGCGGCGAGGGATGGACAGCCGCCCACGACTTTTGCTGCCAGCCGGGACACAGCACACGCCAGACGCCCGGGGGAAGGAAGGAAGGAGTAAGGCAAAATGGATTGATAGGCCGAGGGGAGAGGAGAAAAACGGATGGGAGGAGAAACGGATCGAGATGTGGACGAAAAGCAGGCGAGAAAGGCGGGGGAGGGCAGCAGGAAGAAGCAAGAAGCTGCCCTGGTGGTGTTTGCTACCGATGTTTTCGAGGGCGGGAAGAAATGCCTTTCGATTGGTTAGGGGGGGATCAACCCTAGTGAAAACCCAAAAAACAAATTTATGCCCAGGGAAAGATTAAGGATCAATCAAAAATGCATGTGGCCAATAAAAAATTAACAAAATTTACATCTCATCAGGGGACAGTTGTATTCAGAGGGCCAAACTCGTCGTCATCATCGGTTCCTCCTCCTTCCGCTTCCAAAGACTTCTTCAGTGAACTAGTTGCTTCTTCTAAATCCGGTACGTGAAAACCAATGAAGAAGTGGTAGAGCCAGGTGCCGAACAGACCGCCGACCAACGGTGCCAGAATGGGAATCCAAAAGTAGTAGTTGTGCCATCTGTGCGGAGAATATTGACTGTGAAAAAGGATCGGTACAACTCACGAAAAGGTCTCCCATCCGTAGCCAATGATCAACAGGAACAGTCGGGGACCAAAATCACGGGCCGGATTGATGGGAGCGCCGACATTCTACAAAGAAAGTACATTGAACAGAATCAGCCAAAAAGTAAAAATTCAAAAAATTAGACTGAAAATGCATATAGAATGAAACTTACTCCGTAGGATGAAGTGATCAGGAAGATGGCAAGTCCGAACCCGATGGGATGAATATACTTGGGCACGTGGTTTCGCGGGTCAATCATTGCGTTGATGAACAGCAAAAGGATTCCCGTTCCGATCACTTGGTCCATGAAGGCTGAAATGTCATCACTAGGTGAATTATTGTATTATTCGAAAGATGGTTGCCTGCGTAGTGACCAATATGTTGTTCAGGGAAGGAACAGAACACTGCGCCTGTGCCGGTGATTCCCCCAACCGAACGAATGCCTCCATCGAATTTGTCGAATGCATCTAACAAATGAATGAATGGATCGGAAAACAGTTTACTGATTGTAAGTTTATTCGACTTTCGACTGATGTTTAAAAGTAATTTTTTGAAAAAAATTAAATTATTATGACTGACCTCTGTAGATGTGATAGCAAAGTGCAGAGCCGAGGAAGGCGCCGACAGTTTGGACGAGGGAATAAAGCAGAAAGTGGCAGAAGGGCAGTCTTCCGAGTGTGAAGAACGCAAGGGACACCGCCGGATTCATGTGACCACCTTTTGAGTTGAGACAGAAATTTCAATTAAATATAGATCACAACCAGAGCTCCCAAGGGTGTACTTATTTTTGTATGACCGCTCTCTCATTTTTCTTTAACTTTTTTCCTTTTTTCCCCTCGAAATGGGAGCAGGGGGAGGGAGAACTATTTTGACGAGCACCTGTCACGCTGATTCGCATGCTGCACAGTCCCTTGCTCGCCTGTCACTCACACACTCTCTCACTATAGAAAAAAGAAAAAGTACAAATCTTAGAAATAAGTACATTGGGAGCTCTGATCACAACACATTTACTGAAATCAGATGAGTTGAAAAGCTAAATTTTGTCATTCTTAACAAAAGGTGGCAGGCAGTGTCGATTTCATCGACAGAAATTGTTATTTTTGTTATTTATTTTCGTAAATTTCTTAAAAATTTGCTTGGATTTTAATAAAGTATTCTCAAAAAATCATTTTTTGACGAGTAAATAATCCGGAGCCAAACCGAGGTCCCTTCCCTTCCCACACTCACACCTTTTTTGTTGCTCCTGTGGAATGGTCCATTGCCAGCGAATTTTGCCCACCCCCAATCAAAAGGGGATTAAGTGGGCAGAGAATTTTGCCCGTGTACGGCACCCCATTTTTTGTGCATGGGAATTTTGCCTGCACGCGGCATCCCATAATTTCGTGCTTTGGTTTGGTGCGGGTAATCTTTGCCCCCTCGCCCGATCCCTTGATCACCGGCCCCATCGGATTAAGGCGGTCCGTGCCTTCTGCCGCAGAAGTCCTGGAATATAAATAGTCATTTTTCTGGGAGTTGTTCCGAGCAGAGTTGATTCGGAGTGACTCAAAGAGTTTACTCAAAATAGGCGTCCTGCAGCCTTCAGTCTCTGGATTGGACTCAGTTCGACCAGTCGTTAGACTCTGATAGGTCTTTGGTCTTTTGATAAGACCTTTTCACTGAGTTCACTCATAAAAGTGAACTTTCAGTCTTTTGACTGTGTGATGGAATCACTCAAAAAACTGATTATTCAGTTTTGACTTGGGGCTTCTTGCATTCATTCTATTGCTCGGTCTACTGATCGCAGCCCCCTGCGGATTAGGCCTTCAGTGCCCTGCAGTATAAATATTCATTTTCTACCCACAGAGAGGTAGAGAGGGGGTCGTCGGCTTTTTAATCATCCCAAAAAACTTTCAGCTCCCAGGGGATTTTTTTGTGCCTATCTCTTACAAAAACATTCCCAACAAACAAAAATATTTCCTATTCTTTTCGGACTTTCCATTTGCTATGACGATTAATTTCGGTCAGTTCAGATCATTGGATCTCTGATCGATTATCCGAGCAATCCATTTAACTAAATTGGGGGGGGGTTTTCGTTTTGGCCCTCCAGTTGGCCATCCCATCCCTTTGCAACTCCATCCTCTCCTCTTTCCTCATTTTGTTGTTGTCGCGGACAAACGTCCGCGACAAAGGATTAAGAGTCTGGTGCTCTGCACCAATGAGCTAACCGGGCATCGCATCAGTTTCGGTGCTGGTTGCGCCCCCTCAGATGCCAGGGTGCCGGGGTTTGCCCCCCTCTGGGTCCCAGGTTGCGCTCCCTCAGAGTGCCATAATGCCGGGCTTTTTTGCCTCTTGTGGGTTACGGGTAGCGCCCCCTCCAAGTGCCAGTGTGCCGGGTTTTGTGCGCCCCCACTGGGTGTCGGCATTTCGCCCCTTTGAGTGCCAGTGTGCCGGGTTTTGGGTGCCCCCTCTGGGTTTCGGGTGAGCGCCCCCTCTGAGTGCCGGGTTGCGCCTCTTCTGGGTGCCGGGTTGCGCCTCATCTGATTTTGATGTTTTTCTGAAGGGGGAGCTTCTGTCGATTTCATCGACAGAAATTGTTATTTTTGTTATTTATTTTCGTAAATTTCTTGAAAATTTGCTTGATTTTTAATAAATTATTCTCAAAAAATCATTTTTTGACGAGTAAATAATCCGGAGCCAAACCGAGGTCCCTTCCCACACTCACACCTTTTTTGTTGCTCCTGTGGAATGGTCCATTGCCAGCGAATTTTGCCCACCCCCAATC
>JAQIYK010001160.1:0-10596 GCA_034700465.1 Rotylenchus robustus | reverse complement strand
TTTTCCTTTCTTTTTCCTTCCCTTTTTCCTTCACTTTTTCCTTTCTTATTCCTTCTCTTTTTCTTCTCTTTTTCCTTCTCTTTTTCTTCCCTTTTTCCTTTCTTTTTCCTTCTCTTTTTTCTGCTCTTTTTTCTTCTCTTTTTCCTTCTCTTTTTTCTTCTCCTTTTCCTTCTCTTTTTCTCTTTTTCCTTTTTCCTTCTCTTTTTTCTTCTCCTTTTTCTTCTCTTTTTCCTTCTCTTTTTTCTTCTCCTTTTTCTTCTCTTTTTCCTTCTCTTTTTCCTTATCTTTATCCTTCTCTTTTTCCTTTTTCATTCTCTTTTTTCTTCTCCTTTTCCTTCTCTTTTTCCTTTTTCCTTCTCTTTTCTTCTCATTTTCCTTCTTTTTTTCCTTCTCTTTTTCTCTTCTCGTCTTCTCTCCCCTTTTATCTCTCTTCTCCTTCCTTATCTCTCCCCTTTCTTCCATTCTCGAACCAATGAACGAATGGATTCTCCCTCCATCCTTCATACTTTACACACTAAATTATGTCACGCTTTTTACAGTTTTTTATGTCACACTTTTGCACTTTGTTTGTTATTGTTGTTTTGCCACTTTTGTAAACAAATGCCCAGAGGCTATTTTCCCATGGGAAGGCGCCCCAAAAGGCCATTCCAAAAACAATTTTGTATATATTCTCCAAAGAACAAAGTTCGCACGAGTTTAATTAAGTTAGTAATTTTGCCCTTAGGACATCAAAAAAGTCCCATTGAATAAAATGATTGCAGAGGTAAATAATGCATGGATCGGTTCAAAAAGAAAACAGTTGTTATTTTTGGGGTTGGACAACAAAAGTCCAACAAGTCCAATCCGTACAACATCGACAAATTGGTAGAACAGCAAATAAACAAACGGTGGCCAGGGAACATAGCAATTAAACATCGGCAAAACAAACAACAAATTATCAATTAAATGCCAATAATTGAAAAACCAAACAATTTTTCGCAAAAATCAACCAATTTTTGTTTACAAATCCAAATACATAGATTAACTATTACGCACATAGGTACCAAAAAAGTGCACAGAGAGATGGAAAAGAAATGAGAGAGAGGCACAGACAATTATGCAACGATATTGGGAGAGGAGGGTGTTCCCCGGTCCGCCATGTTTATTTATTTGCCAAAATCCATTCGGACACTTTAAGCAGGACATAAGCTCCAAATCATTTACAATCGGAGGATTAGTGCATTAGACTAGGGTTGTTCCCCGCCTCTTTCTTCCTTTTTCGTCGCGCTATCTCTCTATTTCTTGTTATCTCTCGTTTCTCCTCAAATGTTCTCCCTTCTGTCGTTCTCTACTCATAAATCACGCTAACTCTCTTGTCCTCTCTCCCCTCCTCTCCCACATTCGCTACCTTCGCCAGCAGTTTTGAACCCTCCCCAAAGTCATCAGATCAGCCTACCCCTAATTTCCTCACTTCGTCCTACCATTTCACTATAAATCACTTCGCCTCGGTTCTCAGCTTTTTGCCATCCTTTTATTACAACGCACCAAGGTCCATTTTTGTCCAAAGAAACCCTCTGGGGAATGCGGTTGGTCTCTCCACCTCCTAGGGGTGGTGGTAGAGGTCCTAAAAATCCTTACATCAGAAATCCCTTAATAACGAAAACATATCCTCTTTCTTGCTGAACTTGTAAGGGACCACGCGTTTGGTCCCAGCCAAACCAAAGATCGCAACGTTCTTTACTTACAAACCCTTAAAATCAAATGCTTTGATCTCACCCAACAAAGTTCCGTCGCCGCATTCAATGCCAACACAAAAGAGTCCAACTGGACCAGCAGATCCCCTTCTGCTGATGTTTACAAGATAACTAAGCGACCAAACTATTCATCATCCATTCCAAACTCTACAAAAGTCCCTTCATTTAATTAAAAAGCATCATCCTCCTCCATCCCCGACCACCCCACCCCCACCCTCGCCCCACTCGCCGAGCTCACCTCCTCGACCACTCATCCCATCCATCCATCGGCGACGACCGACAAACATTCCGGTTCTGTCTGTCCCCCTCCCTCCTCCCCACCGACCACGTTATGTCTCTTCAATTCGGAAGAAGAAGAGATTTTATTCCTCTTCATCTTCTTCACCCCTTCCTATGGGACTTTCATCCTCTTTCTTCCTTTTCCTCCGATGATCTGGCGAAGTCACCTCATCAGCAAAAAGCTGAGCTGGGGGGTACCGTTCATTTCGACGACGGAAGTCCATCCTCCTCATCCCTTCACTTACTACACCTCTTTTTCAACTAATTCTTCCACTCTCTTTCTCCGCTCTCTTTCCTTTTACGCATTCCTTTCTCGTGCACATTTTCTCCCAACGAAACATTTGCTTTAAACGCCCTCTGGCAAATAGAAACCTCAATTCAGGATTTTTGACTTTCTTCTCCTACCTTATTGTATGTCAAAACATGTTCCTTTTTGGCCAGCAATCACCAAAGCCCTCTTTTTGTCTGTTTGTTCCATTTTATGGCATTTTCTCTCTATCCATCACCCCCACCACTTTTATGTTCCCCGAACATGTCCTTGCATTTTGCTTTTTGTACGGTCATAAACTCCCCTCTTCCAAAAGTCGTTAATTTGCGCGCCTTTTTACGTTTACCACAAAAAGCCGATATATCCAAATCCATCCATTTATCGCCGGCACCGCCAAAATGCGTGTGCGCAATCCAAAACCTTCGTCGCGATGATCACTGCCCAAGAGCAAAACTCGCTCCGTCCCTCCGCCGATCAACACCTCCCCTTCCTCTCTCCCTGCTCCGAACTAAAGGTACTGTCTCTTCTGCTGATCGATCGATCAATTCGTCATCTTTCTTCCATTCTTTTCCTTTGTCTCTTCACCTCTCCACTCTCTGTCCTTTTCTCTCACTGTATCTGTTCAAATAGTACCGTACACACCCCTCCCTCCCTCCCCCTCCCTCTCCTCTTTCTGTCCTAGTTTCTCCTTCTCTCTCTCTCATCTCTCTTTTCATCTCTTCCCTTTTATCTGTTTCTCCTTCTCTCTCTCGTCTCTCTTTTCATCTCTTCCCCTTTATCTCTCCTTTTCCTTTCCCATTTCCTCCCACTTTTCGTCCCCTTCCTCATTATTCATTTAATGGGCGCCTATAAATGTGCATCTCACATCCACCCATATCTAAAAGCAAGGGAATGGACCACCGATGGAAAAGGGACACAACAATGTGTTTGTTGTGTCTCTGTCTTTTGCCTGTTCCCCGAAAAATCAAATTTCGGCCATTTTAATTTGTTGTACTAATTTCGCCAATTCGCTTTAACTTCCAAAGTTTTGGGATATTCCTTTCAACAGCAGACTAGCCAATAAAATAATGTTCATAAAAATGTGAATGAAAAGAAAGAACAGTTGTTGTCCCTTTTGGAGGACAAAGTCTGTCCCTGTCCCTGCCTTCGCTGGCAAATGTCTTCTTCTCCTCTTCTCCATCACCCTCCGTCATCATCACCATTATATTGTATATTTTATGTATATTGACCACTGAATGGAAAAAGGCATCAAATTTGCGGGGGAATGAATGGACTGTGAAGATAGTAAAAATATAAGACAAGAGGAGGAGGAGATTGGTCTAATTGGCCGACTAATTGACTGATGGTGGCCAATTATAATATTTTAAAACTGCAGTATTTTCACTAATTTATGGCACCCACGGGGGTATTGAAAAGTAAAAAGTAATAGAGAAAATATAGTATTCGTTATTTTCGGTATTTAAATTACATTTTATATAATAGTGCCCCGCGGCTTTTTTTGTGTTTATCACGTGATGTCACTAATTTTTGATTAAAGATCAACCAAAAGACAAATAATAAACAACTGATTGGTCATTTATTTTACTCTCTTCTCTATCTCTCTTTCTCCCCCATTTATTGATACTTTTCATCTTCTTCCCCCCCCTCGCCTTCTCACCATGTTTTAATCATCTTCTCTCCAACTTTTGAATCTCTCTCTCTCTGCCCCTCCCCCTCCCTCATTGTCTCTCCCCGTCAATGTTCGCGACTTTTCCCTCCGGCAGAACACGCCGCGGGCACGCACGCCCCGGGCAAGCGACGACCGCACGCATTTCTCCGCCGATTTCGCCAAAAAGAGAATTAAAATAAATGAAGGGAAAGGGGGGGGAGGGGGATGGTTGATCACCGATGGTGATAATATAATGGTGTTTGACCCGCTTCTTCCTTCTTTCGTTCCCTTTTTATTTTTCTCTTCTGGTCCCTTTATCTCTCTGTCTCTCTCCCACCGTCTCCATCTCTTCCACCCTAGACATACCTAGACACATTTCTTTCAGTTCGCGTGCAATCTGATCACCCAAAGGGAAAATGAAAAGTTGAAAAAGTAAGAAAATAGTGGAGGTAGAGAAAAAGAGAGCACGAGAGAGTGAGTTGAGTGTAATTCTGTCTGCTGCTGGTCGGTCTATCATTAAAGTACATACATTCTTTGCGACGGGCACTTTGCTCTTTCTTTTCTCTTTTTCTCTTTTCCTTTTTTTGTTTCAATTCATTTTTGACCCACCTTAACCTTTGCTTGCTAGAAGCGGGTTTTTTGTTTCCCTTCGAGCAAAAGTGCACTTTGAGCACAAAAAATGGTCCAAAAATCATTTTGCCAAATGTGAAGGAAATAGGGCAAATGTTGTGGAAAATGTGAACAACAAACACCTTCATTTTTCGGTTATATGATTAGGTGCTCTTGATATGTGAAATCCAAAAAGTTTTTTTTGATCAATTGCGTTTTTTGATCGTCCATGGACACGTGAAAAAGAAAATCCGATACTCTTTTCTTTATCAATTTCTGTTTTTTTTTAATTTTTTTTCCTTTGCCATTCATTTTATTTTGTATTACTTTTTAACAAACAAAATAAATTTAATTGTTTATTATTATTATTTATATTTATTTTGCAACTTTTTTCCATCCTATCCAACCATTTACTTTTATGGGGATGGAAGTCAAAACCCATTCTTATTGTAAAAAACAACCAAAAATGCCAAAACTTACGCGTTTTACCGAACATAAATGTTAATTCTATTAGATTTTTGCGAATTGTACCAAAAATGTACATTTTGGCAAAAACGAAATTTATTACACAAAATTCTCAAAATATGTTTAAATTGGTTAAAGGTCAATTGACCTAGGGCACCCATCGCAACAAGCTACAATTAATTATCAACAAATTATTATTTTTCCATTTGCCTCCCAAAAATGACATTTGCCATTGCCACCTTCACAATATGTATCTCCTCTCCACCCCCGACCACTCATGATGACATCTCTCCTTTCTTTTCCCCTTTCTTTCACTTTCATTACACAAATCGATCAAAAAATGGAAAAGAAAATAAATATGGGAAAATATTTTTGAGGGGAATTTGGAATCGGAAGAAGAATGAAAAAGAAGAAATAACTATTCTTACATACATATTGTATGCCCTTAAGAAAAATTAAAAAGAAAATTATTTATACATATTGGTATTATGTAATTTTTATTGAAAAAATTGAAAAGAAAATAGTTTTTCGCGGGGTTTCGTCTTATTTCTTTATTTCAACAATCGTTGCCACCGGTACTTTGTTGCAAATTTGTCTTTGGCATTTTGCATAAATAAATACAAAAATTTGTAATGGGAAAACGCGAAAGTTGTTCCTTCCATTTCCTTCCGCCGATCTTTACAATACTAACCTCAATCTTTCGCTTCTATTAAATATTTTTTCCAAATATTTCTTTTGCCCTTATTTCCCACAATGGAAATTTCCATACCAAAATGCTTTAGCGAAAGTAGGCTAAATTCGGCATTATAAACACAATATAACGAACGGTTTTGTTGGATACAGTATATATTATATATTATGTATACGATGTAATAACGCGGATAGCATGCCCAAAGTTCACTAGGGGCAGAGAGAACCCATAACCATAAGCCATAAGTACAGTTTTTTGATAAAAACAAAACGCGTCCAGTATTATTCTAATATATAAAAATTATACAAAATTTGATAATAAAAATTCTCAACTGCTTCCTATCGAACCATTTCCCCATTTTTTTATTGATCCATCGTCTTCGCCCCCTCAATTTTGTTCATTTTTAGCCCAATTATTACATATTATTATATTTCATTTTTGGGCTGCGACAACAAACCATTCATCCGCCGACCAATTCTTCCTCCCCCATCCTTTCCTTCCGTCCCAAATATAAACTTCAACTTCACCCCGTTGACCTTCAGCACGCCCTTCCGTGAAGGAGCAGCCAAATGACGAGCAGTTCAGCGGGAGGGACCGCCGCGTCGGAGGACAACGCCGCAGCACAACCGCCTCCACCGCCTACGGCAACGGAGGCCACCGCGACGGCGACAACGACAGACGACGAGCAAAGAGATGATGCACTGGTGGAGTCGACTGGCGCGAAGGATCGGCTGGCAGACGGAGAGGAGGATGGCGAGGAAAAGGTCGAATTTGGAAAGTGTGGAGGGATGGACATTCCAAGGGCAAAAAGTGGACCGCGAAAGAAAAACTAAAAATAACTTTATTTAATTGTTATGCCTATCTAAAAACCCGAAGTTTATGTCACAAAGCCGCACGCAAATTCTATTCAACAAACAAAAGTTTAAGGCACGGCCCGAGGGCGACAAACAACAGCAGCGTAAGGAGCGTCCGGAAGAATATCTGAACGGACTTTGGGACGCGGAACCATTTTACTACAGCACACAGCCAACGAATGGGAACGGAATCGCGACGAGGGGCAACAACATTGCACAACAGCACGAAAACAGTGCGGAAGGAGCAGCGGGGAGAAGGCAGAAGAGAGGGGTACGGACGGACTTAATTTAATATAACCTTTGAAAGGGATTGAGACTACCTTTCTGATCATTTTTTGCTTTTTCCACTTTATATGACATTTTTCCTGTACAAACTCATTGTATGTTGCAGGTGATTTACAAACGTCGCGAGAACATGGAGTACGAGTGCTTTCAGTCCCACGACGGTGTCATCTACAGGCCCGGGGATCAGGTGTTCGTGGAGAGCAGCCGGGAGGAGCCATGGATGATCGGCGCCATTGTCTCCTTCAAAATGGTAGGTTAAAATATGATAAAGATACCCTGAGGGCATTTTAAGCAGGGGATCAAAGATCCTATCCAAGTGGATAAAATTGCACAACTTCTATGGAGAAATCCGATGCGTGAAGGGCCTACGAACAAATCCACTTCAAAGTACATTATATATCTGTCTTTCTTCTGTCTGTCTCTTTTTTATCTCTCACTTTTGTTCCCGTGACTTTCGGACACCGTTCTCGATAATCGTAGAAACAAAACATCCAATTTTTCCATTATTTTCTACACTCAACCATCTCGCCCTGTTTTTCGTAACCTATACAAAAATTGAATAAAGGGAAGGGAAAACCCCTTCTTTCTTCCTTCGCTTGGTTCTTCTTATCGCATCAATTTCCATAGGAAGAAGAAAGAGGGATAAAGTCAACAAACATATCGAAAGCAAACAACACATTGGGACGGAAAAGGGGAGAAGGGAGAGGGAGGGGAGGAGGGACCCCCGCCGAAAGCCACTCAAACTCAACAAAAACCAACTCATCGAGTGGGTGATCAAATTGCGAAAACGGTGGTCAAAAAGTGCATGTTTGGACTTTTATTATTATTATTATTATTATAATTATTAAGTACTGTATACAGTTACCGTATCAAAGTTACGGTAAATAGTCTAACTTGTAAGTTGTATGCAAAAATTACAAAATTGGCTAACACAAGAGCAACAATTAAGAGATAAAACAACCAACCCAGCATGTGGTTTCTTTGTGTTTTTTTTGTGGTTCTTTGACACTTTCGATCAAATTCTTTTTTGCCCTATTTTTGCTGAATAACACACTCTCTTGTCCTCCATCTTTTCTTCATCCATCTTTCGCCTCCGTTTATCGTTTATTTCATTTTATTATTCCTCCGTCGTCAGCTGAGCCAGCATTAAGGGAGGGAGAGGGGTCGAAGTGGGGGGGGGCACCCTCTTCCTTCTCCCGCCGGCGGGGGAACGAGGCCTCCGATTTGTTTGATTTTTGACGATGATTGGGAGTTGGGACATTGAGAGCGAGATGGGAGGGAGGGAGGGAGGGAACATCGGCGGTCGGAGACACTTTTGAAAATCGAATATTTTTGTGACACACTTTTTGTTTGGAATTATGCCAAATAAAAGATTCTGGGCAAAAATGGGATTATTTTAATTTTTATGCCTTTTTCGAAATGTTTGTCGAATATGGTATATCTGCATATGCATATGCAACATATAATACCGTACCCATAGCCCTATTTTTGCTGAATAACACACTCTCTTGTCCTCCATCTTTTCTTCATCCATCTTTCGCCTCCGTTTATTTCATTTTATTATTCCATAAGTTGGTTCTTTTTTATGGCTTTTGCTCAATTTTGGCACCAAAGTTCATCTTTCCTTTGTTTGGTTCCTCATTGGAGGACATAAAGGCAAAAAGATATGCTAAAATTGTTCATAAATTATTCATTTCCCCGACAGCTGTGCTATGGCTGCCTCCTTCCCTCCCCTATCTTCCCTATCCTCGTGTTCTCTTCCTTTTCTTTCTCTCTTTCTTTCGCCACTCTCTCCTCCATCCTCGTGTTCTCTTCCCTTTCTCTCTTTCTTTCGCCACTCTCTCCTCCCTTTCACTCTCTCTTTTTATGGTTTTCCCTAAAAGATTGGCTGCTGTCGCCGCCATTTGTCTGTCTTTTTTGCCCATTTATGGGCCATTAAATTGGGTCCGTTGAGGCAATTTGGAGGGTGTTTTTGTTGCGACCATTTAGCGTCGGGGAACAATTTGCCCATAAAAATTGTGTTTATTTTTTAAGGAAATAAAAAATTATTTAATTTTTTTTTAAAGAAAATTCACAAAAAGACCGCGAAAAAGGTATAAATAGTAATTATTCAAAATGCAAAAGGAGTAGGCATCTCCATTTTTAACCTCATTCGATTTCGTATTGCTTTTTAAAATATTCAATTTATTTAAATACATTTACACGAAAAAACGAATAACTTTTTTTCCTTTTAAAAAAACAAATATTTTATTTTTCCCCTTCAAATTCAAACCAATAAATTCCCCTAACGCTGTGTGTGGCGGAATTTCAGCGGAATTTTTCCCCTTATTCCATAAGGGAACCCTTGGACATTTTCTGCCATTTTCTCTTTTTATTTCACCTCTTTCTCTTCCCTCCATTGTTCCTCACTTTCATTCGCTCTTTTTCTCTCATTCTCCCCAATTTATGAACTATTTTTCTTTTTTGATGGACCAATCAAAATTTCCCGAAACGAATGATTGCATTCGGTTGTTTTTGTTTGTTGTTGTCATTCATTCGGTGGGACGAACTGCTTGCGGACCGGACAAATTTTATTGGGGTTTTTCAACAAAACAACAGAACTGGTTCTTTCCCTGTGAACAAATAAATGGTCCAATTCAATTTTTTGTTTGAAAAATAAATCAAAAGCAAAATGCCATAAATGAATGACCATATTCAAATTAAGAGCCTCTCACATAGCTTAAACTATAAATTAAAGGAAATTCGGTATTCCATTTTGATTTTGGATCTCTACGAAAACATTAATTTCTAAAAAAAAATCTTAAATAATTCCCCAAAATATCCAATTTACAGGACCACCCAGACAGTATTGGAGAACGTTTTCGCTACGTTTTTTCTTTCGCTGTCTCTCTCTTTTTCACTGTATATTTTTTATCCTTTTTCATTTTGCCTTTTGGCTCATTTCCGTCCTTTGCTCTGTTGGTGAATTAAGCAAATGAGTGGAGGAGAATTGGAAGAGTTGGCAAACAAATAAACAAAATGGAAAAAGAGCGTGGGAAATGGAGAGGATTAGAGAAACAGAGCGACAGGAAGAGAGAGTGGTGAACCCAGCAGCAGGGAGATAAACAAACAAACAAAAACAAAATTAGTATACTATGTACATATATATATAAACATTTTTATTGGGCTGGGGAAATTTGAGCTGATGGGCGAGTGCAAAATGGTTATGTGGCAGCTGGAAATGAAATGCCCTGGGGGCATATAATTTTGATGCAAAACAAAGGCTCCAAAATTGGATATTGCCATCAATTTAAATATTTAAGTTCTTTTTTTTGTTAGTACAAAATTTTGTATCCAATTCATGCATTTTTCACATTTCCACTGCGAGTGCACCAGTTGCGCAATTAAATTGCTTGCAATACTTGTATCATACATTCTATCAAACCTCCAAACCAAAATCTTGATATGTCTGCCCCCATGTCCCCATCAAACCTATGTTTTGATGTCTCTTGAAAACCCGTTACATACATATCGTATGTAATTTTTCTAATTTCAGAATGTCAATAATATCAATATGAATTTGCATTTCTGCATCACCCGGTTTTCTGCATTTTATCCCCGTCGCCCGTCGGTTTTCTGCATTTTATCCCCGTCGGTTTTCTGCATTTTATCCCCGTCGCCCGTCGGTTTTCTGCATTTTATCCCCGTCGGTTTTCTGCATTTTATCCCCGTCGCCCGTCGGTTTTCTGCATTTTATCCCCGTCGGTTTTCTGCATTTTATCCCC
>JAQIYK010001159.1:0-10597 GCA_034700465.1 Rotylenchus robustus | reverse complement strand
CAGTACCTATGTCAGGTGCAGAAAATATACAGTACCTATGTCAGGTGCAGAAAATATACAGTACCTATGTCAGGTGCCCAGTTTTAACTCTTTTTTAAATTTATTTGTTTACTTTTCTGATCTGTTCCTGCATTAGCATCCCATCCGTCCACTGGTCGCCCGCATCGCACAACAATTGCGCAGGTTGGGGCTCCAAATTGCGTTGGCGAAGTGAATGCACGGCGGCACCAACCAATTCCATGGCATCGATGGCCAGCGCCAAATCGAGCTAAAATTTCAAAAAATCACCAAAATTTTAAAAAATTTCAAAATAATAATATTTTGTTGTTTATACAAAAAATTCACAGTTGAAAAGATATAAAATTATTATTTTTTGCACAGTATATAATTATCAAAAATGAGTTTACATTTTTGAATAATTTAAAAAATATTATTTTCATCACATTTTTCAATAAAATGATTGAAAACGGGATTTTTCAGAATTTTAACAACATTTAAATTATTCCAAATATTGGAATTTATTTTTTAAAGTTACAAATAAATATATTTTTTTTAATGATGTACTTTGATCAGTGGATGCTGGCGAACTAACTGGAATCCGGTGATGTTGCAGTGGAACTCCGGGCCAAGAAAGTCCTCCAACAAGTGCAAATCCTAAAAAATAGAAATTTTTAGAAAATATAAAAAATTTGCACAACTCGGATTGACTAATAAGATTGGTGCAAGCATTTGAACTATTTAGAAAACATATCCAAAATTCGAATTTGATTTTAATTTTTTAATTTGTCCATTTTTTTGCGGTTTTTTGTTGGGAATAATTAATTTAACTTTTGGGTTCATACTGTTTTTACCGTACTCTATCCATATCCTTAGACATACTGTATTTTATACTGTACTCCTACCATATTTGCCACCAAATAGGAGTGTCTGCTCTCGGCCATGTTCAGTTTGGCTGCCTGCACCAGCAAAGAATGGACGGTGCCCAAATCTTCCGTGAACAGAAGCTGAACATTAGCATACAGTAAGTAATTCAGATAAAAATAATACTGTAGCTAATCAGAAATGATACTGTACCCAATCTACATACGATAAAAGTTAAGTTTTTTGTAGAATTGTGACAACTAACTTTACCAAGATACAAGTGGCGATAGATTACCAATAAATAAATAGTATTTTCTTACAATGTTTGTGTGCCGAAGTTGTTCCCGAACATGTTTAAGAAATGGCCCATGGCGCTCCGGGCTTGCCTCGGCTGGCATTTGGACGGCACGGAAGGAGACGCGTGTGCCGGTGCTGGAGAATAGAGGTACGTACAATACAGTAGACCACATATATCGTATGCCCAATTTGCACGGTACAGTATATCCAACAAATGATACAAAACATTTACATAGTAAAGTATACCATGCAAATCGTATACTACTATGATTCATGTACTGTAATGGCAATTTTTACGGCATATATACCATACAAACATATTACAGTATACCGGCAGGCATACCGTATATCAGATTTATATAGTGTAATATTAATATACCTGGACCGCCACAAGGCTAGCAAGGACAGCAAATCGGACAGTTCTCAAAGAAGATAAAACAGTTTGTTTTACAGAAAAATTATATTTTTTTGAAACTTTTATGTAGATTAAAGGCAAATTTTATGATTTTTTTGTCTTCTAAAATGTGAAAAATGTTTAAAAATGTTGTGTAAAAATTTTAATTTTTATATCATTTAAACAGGCCAAGACTTGTTCCTCGGTATATATACATAAAATTTTCAAAATTTTAAAGAAAAATTTATTGGTTTTAATTTTAAAATTCATTTTGTTAATTTTAATTTTAAAATGCATTTTTTTGGAAATTAAAAAAACCATTGGGTTGTTTGTAAAGGAGTAAAAAGGAGCTCCACATCATGCGAACAACCAGCTGGGCCAATGCCTGGCTGAACAGCCCCGGGGGTGGGCCAACACTGGTCACAAAAATATTCCCTAAAATACAAAAAAAAATAAATTAAAAAAGCGAAAACTAACCATGTACGGTAGAGGATAGCCTGTCCACAAGGCATGGTATTCGCAACCTTTTACACCTTGGAAATTTATTTTTTCTTAGATTTTCATAAAATATTTACACTCATCAATCTATTCTTAATAATAATAATAACAAGATGAAAAATTAAAACATTTTTATTTTGGGAAAAACTTTATTCGAAACATTTCGCCAAATTTTTAATTTTTGTACCTCACAAATAAATTTCAAATTTTGTATATTTTTTAATTATTATTTTATTAATATTTTTTACATGCTCAACGCGACCCGAATTTCATTTGGATCAGTGCCAGCATCGCCAAACGGCACAAACACAGCCACCAAATGGCGTTGAGCAATGTCACAAAAGCGAATATCGATGCTAAAAATGATGGAAAAATAAAATAAAAATTGAATTTAATATTTTAAATTTAATATAAAATATAAAATTTAATAATTTAGAATGAAAAATAAAATATATTACCTAATATAAGTTTTATATAATTTGAAAAAATAAAAAGCGTAAATTTGAAAAACAAAATAATTAAAAATAGAAAATTAAATATATAATAAACTTTAATAAATTTATTATTATAGGTCATACAAATTGAAAAACTAAAAAATAAATAAAAATGGAAAAATTTAAATTTAAATAAATAAAATTTAAATTTTTTGAAATTTTTTAAATCAAATTTGTCGATTTATCAAATTTTTAAAAAATTTACACAATTTTTCACTAAAAATTCAAAATTTTGCAACCTAGCGGAAGTATCTGAAGGACTGATTAGACTGAGATAAAAGCCCAATGTGGGCGAATGCCGTCCGTTCCACTCATCGATGGCATGTCTAAAAATTCAAAATTATTTTTAAAAAATATAATAAAAAATTATTTGTAATTATCTAATAATTTAAGTAAATTTTTATTTTTTTAATTCCTAACTTTTCTAAAAAAAATTCCATAAATATAGATTAATATACAAATAATAAATATTATTAGAAAATCACAGATTTATTAACACCTCATGATAAAATTGATAACATTTTTTTGCTGATTTATTTTTTAATTTTTAATTTTCCATTTTTTTACCATTTTGAAACATTTTGTGAACCTTAAATTATGCCATTGTTGTGTGCCAGATGCGTACAAAGTGCCTGAAACGACATTTAATTTTTTATGCAAATTAATGGAAGTTAAATATTTTTCAGAAAACATATTTTGTAAGAAAAGAAAATCCAAAAATGGGTTTAAGTGCCTTGAAAATAAAAAATATTTGCTTGAATTTTGGATTAAAAATAATTATTTTATTTTATTTTAAATTTACCGATATTGAACTCGTTCAAAGAGTGCGATGCCATTTTAGATATTGTGAAGATGGCGATGAAAAAAATATTAAAAAACAAACGCATTTCTGAAAAATTAAAACAAAATAATATTATGAAAAATTGAAAAATAAAATAAAGAAATAACACCAAAAAAGTAAAAAATTAATTTATGTTATTTTTTCAACAATAACCTTTTGTTAAATAAGTTGATGAGAGAATACGTTAAATTGAGAGAAATGGAAAAGAAAAGAGAGGGAAAAGAGAGAGCACAGCATTCCACTCCCATCTCTTGCCCAGCCCCACAACCCATACATTTGAAAACAATTTTTAAA
Source organism: Rotylenchus robustus (assembly GCA_034700465.1). NCBI lineage: Eukaryota > Metazoa > Nematoda > Chromadorea > Rhabditida > Hoplolaimidae > Rotylenchus > Rotylenchus robustus. The sequence goes on along the minus strand of JAQIYK010001159.1, from coordinate 6,918 downwards.
ATAAATTTCCATTATCAGGGTGTGGTTTAACCCTTGCGAGGGTGGTGTCACGACATAGAATTTTTGGAGATGGGGAGCTCTTATTTTGCACCCCTTAAAAAGTGATATATTTAGTGAAAGAGAAAAATGTTGTATACATAAAATTAATTCACACTCCCCCTCGAACCAAAAATTTTGGATTTTTTGAGATTATAAAAAGTTGGAAAATTATTTTTAAGTTTGGCAAAAATATGATACCTAATTTAAAACGAATGCAATTTGTAAAAAATACTAAGAAATTTGGAAAAATTGAAAATTTTAAAAAATAATAGTTTAAATTGATTGGACTTCAAAAAATAAACGAAAAAATAAACTAAAAATAATTAAAATTTAAACAATTCATTTTTAAATAATTAAATTAAAATTTAATTGTTTTTTCTTTAAACAAAGGTAAAAAATACTGATATTAAAATTCCAGAAAATAAAAAGATAAAAAATATTGAAAAATAACAGTATATTAAAATAAATTTTAAATAAAAAATTAAAATAAATATTGTGTAAATAGTAAATATAAAAAGGGATAAATTGTGTATTTTAAAAATTAAAGGTCACAAATGACATTTTTAGTTAAAATATATGTGTATAGAAATGAGAGAACACATAAATTGAGAGAAACGGAAAAGAAATGAGAGGGAAAAGAGAGAGTACAGCATTCCACTCCCATCTCTTGCCCATTTCCACAACCCATACCATTAAAAAGTGTAAATAAAATAAAACATCAAATAATTAACAGCCGTTAATCGAAAAGATATTGTCATTTTATATAATTTTTGGAAATGGGGAGTACTTTTTGCACCCCTTAAAATCAATATTCTTTTTATACAAAAATGAAAATTTTAGTATTTTCATATAATATAATATTTTTAGAAAATTAAAAAAAAAAGCTTAATTATTATAATAAAATAGGCGAAAAAGTCAGGCATCTACACAGATATGGGTACCTAATTTAGGAAGTTCGACGTTGGTATGTTTTGGGACTGGGATATGGGATACGGTATTTTTTAGAAAAATTGTAAAAATCTGAAAATCGAAATTAAATTTGGCGCAAAAAATAATAAATTAACCCATTTCCATAGAAAATAGACGAAAAAAATGGTGAAATTTTTGGCCAACTTTTTGGACGAAATAAAATATTATTATTTTTTGGGCGAGGGCATTTGTAAAAATATAGAGTTTAAAATGAGAGAATACATTAGATTGAGAGGTTGGAAAAGAAACAAGAGAAAAAAGAGAGAGCACAGCATTCCGTTCCCATCTCTTGCCCATCCCCACAACCCATACATTTGAAAACAATTTTTAAAATAAAACATCCAATAGTTCAACTTCATTACTCTCTGTTTCCACAGTAGAGTTGGTCTCAAATTGGTCTTTTTATCCAATTTTTGGAATTGGGGAGCTTTGAATTTCGAGCTCCCCTTAAATAATGTGCAATTTTTCTTCAAATTTATATTTTTGTGTATTTTAAAAATAAAACAAAAAATTGGTTAAAATATAAAAAATTAAGCTAAATAATAGAAACATAAAAAATATATCAAAAGAAAATTAAACAGCAGCAAATCAGCAAATAGTATACATATTTTTATTTTTTTAGAAATTTATTTAAATTTTTAAAATCTCATAGAAAATAAAGCAAAAAATATTATGAACAAATAATATTTTCGCACCATATTTTCTATCAAAATATTGAAAATAAATTAGGCAAAAATTATTTAAAAATTAATTTCAATAATTTAGTGAAAAATTTATTATTCAATATTGAATTTAAAAATTAAAAGTAAAAAAAATAAAAACAAAATTTAAAATTTTTTATACAAAAAACTTGACATTTTGAAAAATGGTTCTTTTTTTTGTGTTTTAAAAAAATTAAAATTTTTTTTTTTCTGAATAATTTTTGAACAAAATTGAAACAGAAAGAGGGGCAAAATGGGCGGCTTATCTCTGCGCTTAATCTTCCGCTGTTGATGCCCTCGATGTTTGTGCCTTTTTCGTCGCTTCATTTTCGGCCTCATTTTCCCCAAAGTGAATTGGCACAATTGGATTTTGAGCTTGGCACTCTTTTGGCGATGTGTGCGAAATGTAATCGAATCGGAAAAACAGAGCAAAAATGGGCAAAAAGTCTTTAAAGACCCCCTTCAAAAATTTAAAGGGTTTAAAAATAATTTCTTAACAAAAAAGGCACAAAAATTAAAAATAAAGAAAATTTAAAAATGTTTAACATGTCAAAATGTTTCACAAATTGTTTCCTCAAAAATTTTGAAAATAAGAATTTATTGACCTAGTAAAAACAATTTTTTAATCAAAACAAATCGTATTTTTGTTTAAAAACTTAAAATTACTGCAAAATTTTCGGAGTTTTTTTTTCAAAAAAAGAAGTCGAAATTCAAAAATTATTCATATAAAAATTGGAAAAAAGTTTAAAAATAAATAAATAAATGTTTTGTCAAATTACAAAATTATGCTTATCAAAAATATTATAAATAATACAATAATAAATAATAAATAAATCAAATTATGAGTTTTAAAAATTATATTAATTATATTTATATGTTGAGAAAATAGACGTCAGACAAAGAGAAATAATGACGAAATAGTGTAAAAAAGTGGAGGGTTAAAATTAATATACATATTTTTTCACATAAATAATTTTTCTATTTCTTACCTGTAAAAATATAAATCTTACTAATAATAATTATTATTTTTAATTCTTTGTTATACAGTAACCCGCCGATCTTAAATTAATTAATCATTTTTTTTTATTACAGTTACCTTTTTTAAATTAAAAAATTAAAATTTTATTTATAATAATAATAATAAAATAATTGTTTATTGTAGGTTTATGTTCCTTTGAATGCCCAAAATCCACTCCTTTATAAATAAATGTTTAAATTTAGTTCAAAAAATAATTAAAATATTTTAAAATAATTATTTTAATTTGTTTTAAATAATTAAAATATTTTTGAATAATTATTTTTGAAATCAATTTTTTCTTCAAAAATTGAGGAAAAATACATTTTTACATTAAATTTTACTTTACTATATCTCATACACCACCAATTCATGACATAATTACAAATGTTATACTTTGTACAATGTTCGGGTTAGAATGACATGTTTTTATCGAATAATTAAATATTCAAAACATCTGTCGTCCAATACTTTGATTTTGGACGCTCGACTCAACAATTTTTTTAAAGTATTTTTTGTTTTTTATTATTTACTTACTCAAAACTGTGATTATCATTAATCATTATCACCTGTGCGTTTTTCCTTACTTTTTTTCTGCTAATATTCTCAGATTCTCACTCGGAAAAACGTAACCACATTGGATCTGAATATATAGGGCAATTTGAGTGAGGGGGGAGGGGGATACGGAGCAGATACACTAACAAATGCAACTGAATGTCGATATCAATTTTTCGCCGAGGTTGAAAAGTTGAACACAAATGGGGTAGGAAAATAAGCATTTTTGGATAAAATATTGACAATTTTTTTCAAAAATTTCACACTAATTTTCCAAAAAGTTACAAAAAGTTTTTAATTCGCCTTTTTAAATTTGTCTTTTAAATTAAAAAATTACGGTTTGGCCGGAATCCAGTTTCAGCTGGAACCGGATTCCAATCTTGGTTCCGGCTGGACCCAAAACCCCCAGAACTCGGAGCCTCGGATTTAGGTTTTTTTTTCACTCTCGGACTTTTTTCGGAGCCTTTTTTGGAGCCTTGAAAATTCCTCATCTTGTCACTTGTCAGTTCGTTTTGTCCGATTAATGGGCTAAATGAATAATCATTTAAATAATGCATTATTACCTTTTTAAGTTAATAAAAATAATGAATAATAAGGGACTTGCAGCATATTCGGACTTCCTCCAACTCGGCGATCTGCGCTGGTACAGCCTCAAATTGTACGTCAATTTCATTTGTGTGCTTTTGTCCAATGCCTTTGGCTGTTTTTTGATTCTGAGACGAAGCACCAAAGAAATGCGAACCTACCGATGGTTTTTGCTGGCTATCATGGTAAGTTGGAATAAGTGCTTAAAAGTACTGTAAAAATCAAAAATAAATAAATAAATAAATAAATAAATAACAAATTTCATTAAAACTTTTATTAATACCTATTGTATATAATCTTAATGTATTCGTATTTCCCTTAAATTAACCAATGTGGAATTTTTTTTTCAACCCTCCTCGAAGAAACAAACTTTAGGAGAAATCAGGATGGGGGCAGAGTGGCCTTTCAAAACACAATAATAACCAATAACTCGGTAAGTAAATGGAAAATACGCCAGTCGAAAATTGGACACAGTGGAAAATCCGTCAGCAGCAGAAAATCGATCAGTGACAAATAATTGTGAAATTTTTATGAAATAAAAAATTATAATCTTACATATCTAGGGTTAGTTCTAGAATTAGGGGCATCACTGGCATTTTCCAGGTAAAATTTCACTTTGATTTTTTATTTTATTTTGTTCTATGCTCCTCAAACATTTTTAAAATAGGAGAAGTTTTTGTAAAAAACTAAAAAATTAAAAGAAAAATAAGATTATAATTTTTTTGTCACTGACGGATTTTCCGTTGATGGCGGATTTTCCACTGACCAATTTTCCAAACACCATTTTAATATTTTATAGCAAAAATTATGTTTTTTGGCAAATGCCATAAAAATATGGTAAAATGGCCATGAATGGGAGTGTATAAATTTTTAACAATTCATTGATGAAAAACGCCATTTTTTGAATTATCAAAATTGAAAATATCAGAAAATACACAAATCACCACTCGAATTAACAAAATTATCGCAAAATTTCTAAAAAATTGGAAGCCCTAAAAAATTGAAAATTTATCACCGTGTGAGTCCAACTCCTTTCTCACGCAAAAGGAGGAGGGGAAAGAGAATTGGAGAGAGTTGAAAAATAAATAAAAGAAATTATTGTAAAAGAAATACGGTATTATTGTAGCACATTGAAAATCAAAATTAGAGCAAAAAGTACTGTGCTTGTTCAGATTTCGGCGTTTGCCATCGACCTTCAGGTGGTCCTACTGTACCAGCCCCTCCCTTTGTTTCCGCTGGTCGGCTTTTGCACGTTGGGACTGTTTCGGCTGACAGACAGCACTTTATGGGGCGGTTATTTCCCTTTGGTAAAAAATATTTTTTATTTAATTTTAAAAAATTCTTAAACTGCGAAATCAGCTACTGTATTTTTTAGTAATAACTTCCAGGTTAGCTATTGTTCAACTTCCATTTAGACTCTAGAGGGAGGGTAAAAATCGCGTTTTTTCACAAAAATTTATTCAAAAATGCGTTTGTATTTGCTAAATAATGGATCAAAATGCATATTTCAACAAAACTAAAAAAGGGTAGTTAAAAAGTATGTTTTGAGTACCTGAGTAAATACTGTAGTTTAAAAGTATGTTTTGTTGTTTAGTACCTGTTCATCGCGTCCGGTGCCACTTTCGCGCTCTCCCTGCTCCACACACTCGTCTACCGTATCTCTTTGCTGGTCATTCCGGGCACAAAATCGGCCAAATTTTTCGCCTCCAAATGGTACCGTTGGACATTGTATGCCGTCTTCCCGATGTTCTTGTACAGTTCCATCACAATTATTGCCATCATTTTTTGGCTCCATTCCAACGACGAAATGGACATGTTGCGGGCACAACTGTACCAGGTCCAAGCAATAATTTTCTGGAAAATATTGAAAAAGCGTTGTTATCCTTGTTATCCATAGCCGGGAAAGAAAATAGATATTTTAGTTGAGTTTAATCGGCCAAATCCAATGAAGGACGTGAAATTCCCCGAACCGAAACCCCACGAACAACTGGCGGTTGTTAAAGTAGCCTTATCTTTGGCCGCCAGTTGAGTTTTCGAAAAGGAATTTCGCGTCTTTCATTGGTTCCGGCGACTGGAAGGGGGGGGGATTTCAGGTCCTTCATTGGAATCGGACCGATCAAACTCAACTTCCTCGGCTATGGATTATACATTATACTTTGTTAGAATTATTTTTAGGTCCGAAATGAAGGTGAAGTCTGTTAATACTCGAAAAAAACATTGTGAAATTTTTCAAAAATCTCACCCCGATTCCATCCACTAATGAATTAATGCAAATTAAGAAATATCCAAATCTGAAGCAAATATTAGAGGCAAATTTGTGCATTTTTGCCGAAATGGACGGCCCTTTGTTTCACTGCGCTGTTGCTGCGTTTTGTGTGTGCGTTTTTATGCTCATTTTGATCGTTGGCATTGTGTTGTTCGCCACATTTATTTTGGTCAATCGACGCAAATGGATAGACGCCCAATTGTACAAAATGCACCGCAACTTTTTGGTCGGCCTCGTGGCGCAGGTTAATTTTGGAAAATTGGAACATTATTAAATTGAGAGGGGAAGCTGGTGATACGGAATGAGGAATATATTCAAAAATACAGTAACTAAATGAAGTTAGTTGTATTTATTTTCTAAAATACGGTAGTTCACAGGAAATACGATTAGAGAAAATACGGTAGTTCAGAGCTAATACGGACTTTAGAGCAAATACTGTAGTCAGAGATACCGAGTTTAGAGGAAATACGATAGTTAGAAAGGGAATACGGTAGTTCAAAGCGAAGAATACGGTACTTCATAGCGAATACGGTAGTTCAGATTCAGAGCAAAGAATACGGTAGTTTAGAAGAAATACGATGGTTTTCCAATTGATTTTTCCTTCTTTCAGATTGCCGTCCCTTTCATTTGCATTCTCTTCCCGGTCATTGTCACTGTTTCCTTTTTGCTCATCTCCAGCAGTGTGTCTTCTTCTTCGTCTGCCACTGCCTTTGCTTACATCGACGTTTTGTTGGACTTTGTGGCCAGTTTCCACTCCATTCTGAATGTGTTGGCCATGGTTGGCACCA
>JAQIYK010001158.1:0-10603 GCA_034700465.1 Rotylenchus robustus | reverse complement strand
TTCTTTTAACCTTGGAGATTGCCGGAAAAGTCGATCGCACAATAAAATAGCAGTAAAAAATTGATTATTATTCATTTATCATTTTAAGCAATTTTTCGGTTTTTGGTCGATTGCACCCAAAAAGGCCTGCAACAGGGGGAGGGGGCAAATGCCGATCGCGAGGCCGGTGGGCAACACCCCCCTTGGACACGTATGATGCAAATTGCTTATAACTCGCTGTATTTATTTCAAAATTTCTCCAGCGAGCGATTTTCAGACCCTACCCCATTGGGAAAGCGATATTAGGAGCGGGCGATTTTAGAGTAAATACGGCGAGTTATAACCAACTTGAACTAAACTGGCCCCCAAACCAACAAGTACCGGATACCGGAGGTACCTATTTTATGAAATTTACATACCTTTCTATTCTTCCAGACTATGATAACTGCAAGGAAGATCATTATTTCTCTTTCTCTCTGAAAAAGAAATATTGGACTTTAGTCTGCAAGAGATTATTAAATTATTATTATCGGAATTGGAGCGTGTTGCGCGAAAAATTAAAAAAAGGAAAAAATCTTTTCCAGAAGTGAAAACATTGCAGTTAAATATTATTTTTTTATTTTCATGCAGACGCAGTTGTTTACACCTATCTTAATTTTGAAATAAGTCTGAACTCTTGACTGATGGTTAGTTAATAATCCCGTTTATAGAAAAAGCATCCAAAATCCAAATAGATAACTCAAATTTCTGGCAAAAACCACGGAACAGTTCATCACCAAGAGAAGTGTGTAGAGTTCCTTATAGAGACCGGATTTTTGAAAGAACCGGGATCGGGACTTAGCTTTGAAGGGATCGGGACCAAAAGTTTTTTGGGGACCGGGTTCCCGACGGGATTTTTTTTAAAGGTTTACAATGCATCAAAAAACCGGAATCGGGACAGCGGGATCCCGAAAAACCCGATCCCGCCGGTCTCTAGTGTAGAGTTCCTTATTGATGGTTATTCTAAATAAGTACGAGACTTACTGTGTCGAAGCCTGGATTCTTTTGGCTGTATAGTAAACTGGGCAGCGGCGACAGCAATTTTGTCACGGGGAATGCCATCGAAAATAGAACATTCAGAAAATGGTAAACACTGCATAAATTTGCAAGTTCATCCCATAATTTAGCAGGCATTTTATAAAAAATTTAAATTGAGTGTGCCAACTCTGTCTATCTAATTAATAATGATTAGAAAAATATTAGTGTTTGTGGTCAGATACATACCCCGGCAAATGGTCTTAAGGCTTTGCTTTGGCTTCATGGTCTCGGGGGTGAGACCATGAGATCAAGCCAAGTTTTTGTGTCAAAAAATTAAACATTAAAACGCGACATTAATACAGTTCTAAACCTCAAACATTTCTTCATATTTTTTATAAATACATGGGTAACCGAAATCATCAAATTAAAAAGTTAGAATGATGTCTATTTTGGGTGGTCAAAAAAGGCATTGAGACCATTTGTCGGGGTATAGTCAGATCAGATATACATATGTATAATGTAAGTTGCCACTATTCGTAATCAAATTGGAGGACGTAACAAAAATTTATTAATTCTATCGCAAATTCAAAGTATCGAATATCAATTCATCATTATCCCCAAAAAAGTGATGTCAACGAAAGTGGAACAATTTCACCGTTTGGCAGCACATCTGCACCTCTGCGAAATCCTAAAAGAATGGTAAAATCAGAAATTGACTTTTTGTAACATTTTACGCACCCAAATAAACAACCATCGGCACGAAACACCATTGGACGCCGAGCCGGAACAAAGAAGCCGAACTTGTATAAGTTTTCTGCAGAATTTCCTTGGATTCAGACGATATCTCCCATCTCCCGCCATGCTGATGAAACTCAATTGCGTCCATTTTTCCTTTCTACGAATTTTAAAAGCAAATTAAGCTTGAGGAAATGTTATACAAGTATAAGAAAATACGACAATGATTTGAGATAATTGTGCACAAACCAAAACAATGTTGAACCTATATTGGCTTCTCCGCCGGTTTACATATATTTAATATTTATAAATTCCAAATATAACATTTTATGTACACGTGTAAGATGGAATTATACCCCGCCATATGTGACTTTGTTAACCTTTTGTTAAGAGTGTCACATTTGGCTATAATCTTAAAAAAATTTGAAATTTGAAAAACGGAGACCATATTCGGATTCCTCATGAAATTCTGCATCTTATGGCACTATTTTCAACTTCTCGTCAATAGTATAAAAGATTCAAGGGGATGCCTTTTACCCTTAACAAAAAAGTTGGCACTTAACATTTGGCGGGGTATACCTACTGGATACCTATGCGTTTACATAAATTGTTATTTTAGAATGGAAGATCTACTGTCCTGTCATGTCCGTCCCAATTGGTTTTCAATCCTAAGTCCAATTTTTGTGAGAAGCCGCAAGATCTTTTGATGACGACGACGATGGAAGGAGACAGAGGAGAAGTTCAGGTAAAATCTTAAGGAAACGCAAAGAAAGGCATTATGGGGTACCGAAAAATTCCAAAAAATAAAGGCGTAATCATTTTGCACAAGTAAAATTTCAAAAATTTCTTAGTATCAAGTTATTCTCATTTTAACAAATTTCCTTCCAAACCATTGAAAATATCTTTTATACCACAGCGTACAACGAGGCAAAAATATTTGTATAGTCTTCCAATTTCCCATCCCTGAGCTTGTGAGCTTGCTAGCCTTTAAAAAATTTAATATAATAAAATAAAAATCTTAAATTGACATGGATGTTTTAGTCAAATGTTCCAATCTGGTCCAACATTCCTGACGAGTTAATTCCTTTTGTCGGTGATGTCTCTCGAACCCAAAACCAACAACAACAATCTCTGGGCGCGACACCACATGATCCTCTGTTGGCATCGACAACTGAAGGAAACAAAGGAGAAACTCAGGTTGAAATGCGGAACCATTTTTTATCCAAACATTTTTAGTCCAAAGTTCCAATATGGTCCAACACACATGACGAATCGGTCCATCCGTTTGTTGGGGATTTTTCTCAACCCGTGCGAACTCTGGACCCAACGCATTATCCGCCATTATTCTCTGTGTTTGTTCCACATATTCCGGAGGGCAACATGCGAAAACAGAAGCGTGAGAATTCGTAGTATAATTATAATATGTTAATCGAAAAATGTTTTAGCAGAGTCGGACATGAAAAATGTAGAGTCGGACATCGTGGGAGGAGACTATCATGATCATGATGATGAGCATTACCCACCATCGTACTCAGTGTTTGTTCCACATATTCAGGAGGGCAACATTCAAAAACAGAAACGTGAGGAATTTGTACTTGAATACGTTAATTGAATAATGTTTTAACAGAGTCGGACATCATGGGAGGAGTCTATCACTATCCTGATCATGAGAATGATATTTACCATCGAGTACCCACCATCGATGATGAGCAATACCCACCATCGTACTCTGCATTTGTTCGACCGATTCCAGCGCCACCAACAACTCATCAGCAGGTTGGAAAAGTTCTTTACATAATGACCTAATAATTTCAACATTAAAACAACTAGTTTTGATTTAAGGAGGAATATCCATCAGTGAACAAACATTACCAAATGGATAACCAGAAACGGGAAGAAGATTATGTGGAGATTGCGGACCAATTTTTATCCGGACAAAAACTTGGAAAAAAGAAAGCGGATGAACGTAATTTTTTTGGATATGCAGTTAATTACTTATTTTTTGTTTAGCATTTATCGACCACTTTTTACGAGGCAAACCACTAAAGAAGGAAGGTCCAGCAAGGAAGCCACAAAACCACCTATATTTACATGACATGTTCATGAATGGAGGATCACAGAATGATATGGGCAAAATTCCAAATCAGAAGCGTGAGAATTTTATCAACCATCCATTCACTAACTTGTAAGTAATTGATAATTTTTTAGCAGTTACGGACATCTTCATGGGAAGACATTATCATCCGATACAAACAAGTGAATTTGCACCGATAGACACCCTAGCCGATGCTGGTCATGATTCGTTCAAAATCAAGCCTGACCATCAGACTGAGCAAAGTCAATTTGCGTCGCTTAGCAGTCCGGTAGAAGTTGGACACGACATCTTCAAGGTCCGACAACGACGCAACGCAGTTTCTGCTGCTGTTGAGATAGACAAGTGTCGGAAGCTTCTTGAGTCCGGAAATTATTCAACCACGACTGATGGTTAAACTATTTTAAAGAGTGGTGTAAATTCACAAATTCAGTAAAATATTATTGCTTAAAGGATGCACTAATAAGAAACAAATTCCTCGCGGATGTCGTCACTTTTACGTTGCGTGTGTCTATGGTCGGCAAGTGCAGCGTTTCTGTCCGATGGGATTGTTTTTTAACCCCGTGAAAGAATTGTGTGAGCGCAGAGAACACATCGACCAATGTGTACAAGTCCAAGCTAAATTGGGAAAAGCAATGCCAAAATACGTTCCAAAGCACAAGAAGAAGCCGCACCAGATGATGAGCAATCAAACTCATCAGCAAACACACATCTCTCCGGCTGAAATGCGTCCGAACACTGTTACTCGTCCATCTAGTCAAACAGGTCAGGGACGGATCTAGGATTTTGCCTTGGGGGGTACCGGGGTACCCATGCTAGCCGATCCCAACCCCCAAAAAATTTCGCACTGCGCCAAAGGCGCGGCGAAATTTTTAGCTTCTAATCAGGGGCGACCTTTTTATTCGCGCCGAAAAATCGATTTTTGGGATGCATTTTTATTATTGCAACAAAAAATCGATTTTTAGGGGTGTATTTTTGGTTTTTCTAAACGTACCCAAGGTATAGTTTTTCTAACAACTATAACTGTTTGTTTATAGTTTCTAAGTAACTAGTGTAACTTGTAAGTTTTTCTAAACTAGGGGGGGTTCTATAACTACCCCCCCCCTTGGGGGGGGGGTACCAACCCCGTGTACCCACCCCCTAAATCCTTCCCTGAAACAGGTGTTGAACATCTACCAACACCAGAGTCAGGAAAACATTACGACGTGCTCACCACCAACGCAACGCTGACCAGTTCAATTGGCAACTTGACAACAGAGGAGCCTAACTACCAATACATTGCGCCAGAAAACACCACCGCCGTAAACTACTTGAATCCTACCGTCAGACGTCCATCATATGCAGACTTCTATCCGGCGCAGTTCTGCTCCGAGCTGCCAAATGGTTTTTATCGCCATCCAAAGAACTGTTCACGAATCGTTCAGGCATAAATTTATTTTAAATAAGCCAATTAAAATAAAACATACAAATTACACAAACGTAAAATCTTAGCGTAGCTAGCTTATTATAGTTTATTATTAAAACATTTTTTGAATAGAGTACCTTCACAATTCCGTTTTTTACGTACATAGTAACCATATTACTCATTTACTCAATGTAAAAAGTCAAATAATAAATCTGAACTCTGAAAACAATTTGGCGCGCTCCTTTGATTTTGAAAATGGGTTACTTGAAAACACGTGATCCTTTCAATTTAAAAATGGACTAAAGTGTCAGATTCCAGGTTTTCATTTTAAATATTTTTAGTGCTTCGGGAACGAACTCTTTGAATATGCACCTTGTCAACTTGGCCTTGTCTTTAACGAACGCACAGGGATATGCGACTACATGGGCAATGTTAAGGAATGTTTGTTGTCTCCATCTTCCGATGACAAGAAACAGACATATTTTAACGGCGCAAATACAAGTAAATTTAAATGCAAAATCATATGTCGGCAAGGAGGGGGGGGGGTCGGTACTTTTCCGTTATGGCGCTCCCCCACCTAATGGTGAGGGCGATTAATTGCCTTCACACCTAATGGTGAGGGCGATTAAAATTTTTTACATGATGTCAAATCTATGATTAGATGTTGTCAGATGTCAAAACAAATGTCAGAATCGTGATCAGCGCTCCCGAAAACCCCCTATAGGACCTTTCTCAGAAATTTTGGAGGGGGGGTACCATAACGGAAAAGTACCTCAATTTTTTGCTTTTTTACGAGATTTTTTCAAAATTTCGCTATTATCTCTTGGTTATCATCTCTTCAAACTTTCAAGATTTTTCCATATCGAAATATCTATAAGCTATCTCAATTCTCAATCTCGATGTAGTCTCGATTTTTAAGGTTAGCCAAGGTTAGTGGGCCTATATTACCCAATGACCCTCGGATACCTCGAAATCTCAATCTAGCGAAATTTTCTCGAGACCGAAATATTAGTTTTTTTACGAGATCATAACGAAATTTTTCGAAATTTCATTATCATCTCTTAGGCTTTCTTCAAACTTTCAAACAATTTTTTTTTAATTTAGGCTATCTCAATCTCAATATTGTCTCGATTTTTTAAGGGGCCTACAATAACCCTTCGAAATATCGAATCTCGGAAAACCCCATTTTGCTCCACCTCAATCGATAATACAATTTTCAACCAAAAACCATTTCTTTTGTTTTCCATAAAAACTAATTTTAGCGCATTGTGTAATAAGCCAAAGAATTGTGCATTCCGTGTTGAGCGCAGTTGAAGGGGAAAAAATTTAAAAACTTAAAGGGAAAACAATTAAAAATTTAAAGGGAAAAAATCCAACAATCATTAACATTATTTTTTTATTATTTGTTTTTAAGTTTTTTTTATATCAAAAAAAACAAAATTTTTCTTAAGTATAGGCTATTTTTCGGCTAGATTTTGCAGGCAATTTAAACCAACCCAAGGCTTGAATTCATATTAAGTAGGCTTAAGCATAATCTAGGCTTGAATTCTAAATCTATATATCAAGCTTAGGCTAGACCTTAAATCTGCCTATTAAACAATAAAATTAGGTCCGCCCATGGCAGGCCCGTAGCTAGCCTCGGGGTTCGGGGGGGGGATCGAAAAATTTTTGACGACCATTTTTTATTCGAGCCGAAAAAATCGATTCTTAGGGGTGTATTTTTAATATTACATGAAAAATTCGGTTTTTAGGGGTGTATGTTTAGTTTAAGGGCTAAATTTTCATAATTTAGCGGCGCCGAGGCGAAAAATTTTCGCGAATTTAGAAAAACAAAGGGGGGACCCTAATAAAAATGTTAATTTTTGACATTTCAGGGGGGACCCCCTAGCTACGGGCCTGGCCCATGGCTTAGGCTATGTTTTTTTGGATTAAATTCAAACTTTTTTTAGCTAAAAATAATATGTACACTATGAAAAAAGAGATTAGCAAATCCAAATGCGGATGATTTTGTTTTGTTTTATCTCCCTTTCATTTTTTTAAATTTTTATTTTTTTTAAATTTTTTTTTGCTGGGTTTCACACAGCTCGCGCACTCGCCCAATGGCTTCCTTCCGCCCCAATATTTCTCTCATTTTCCACAAAATTTCCCGCCGTTGGATTTTCAGTTTATTTTAACATTTGTTAATCCCCATAGCTCTTTCTTGTTTTGAAATCGTCCAAAATTTTGGTTGCCTATTTAAAAAAAATCCAAAATAATTTCAAGCCCAAGAATTTACTGTGTTTTCACCAGTGTTGCGCCTCAGGAAATTTCGGCTCCGGATCCGGCTACAGGCTCCGGCTTTTTCAAATTTCGGCTCCGGATCCGGCTATAGGCTCTATAGGTAAATCTTTTTGTCGGCACAACATTGTGGATTTTGCGTGCGCGAAAATTTGTTATTGGTATTTATTTTTCATCCACCCCCCCCTCCACAAAATTGTTTGTGGTCCGTCCACATTTTCCGCTCAATCGGACCTCTAATTTTCAATGGCTTCGCTCTTTGCCCATTTTCCTCCCCCTTTTTCCCGTTAATCCCCCCATATCCTTTTTATCCCCCCCCCCCCTCCCTCCCCCTCGCTTCGGTCTTGTCCCCATTCCAATTTTGTGCCGTTTTGTTTTGCGCATTAGGCGAAAGAAAACTGGGACTTTGCTCGACTCGAAAATTTCAAAATTTTCCATAATCAAAGCTACAGAAAATTAGATTTGTAAATTTGAAAATTCTAGAGAAATTTCACCTCAAAATTCGATTTTTTAAATTTTCCTCTATTTGCGGTAACTCTGAACATTTTCGGTGATATGAATGGAAAATTTAAGAACACCAGTACCTCATCAGTTGTCTATGACATGGAACACTATCCTACTGTATCTCCGGGGATGAAAATACACCCCTGAAAATGACAAAAATTTCCAAAAATTTTGTAAATTTTTTGAGAAATTAGTCAAAATTTTCAAGAAAATTAAATTATTAGGTTCCAAAAGACCAATTCTTCCTGACTCCAATAAGTGAAATAAAAATATATAGTAAAATTGCAATTTTATCCATTTTTATAAAATTTTAAAATAAAATAAAAAGTTGGAAAAAATCCATCCCCGACAGGTATCCCTCTGTCCCCGTAATTTCTGAAATCCCCCTCCCCCTCCCCCCCCCCCGCCAGGAACACTAATTTGGAATTTTTTTCATCAGTATTTTTGTACATACCGTATTTCCTCTAATTATTGCCCCAGAACGGAAATTTTCCAATACCCCTCTGAAGGGGGGGGCGGAAATTGGAGGGGGGAGGGCGGAAATTAGAGGGAGCGGAAATTAGGAGGGACGATAATTAGAGGAAATACGGTATATAGAACTGCCTTGAAATTTGCAAGCTCAGGTTGACCTTCTGTTGAACCAACAGAAAATTTTTGCACTTTTTAGCACATAAAATGTTTAGTGCCCGCCGGGATCGAACCAGCAACTCCTTCAGAAAACTCGAAAATACCACTGAGCTAGGGGCACACTCTCCCCTTTCCGAATCCGCACTTTTCCCCACTAAACATATCCATCAAACATTGCGTGCCAGTTCTTCTTTTTTGTCTTTTTCCGCCAAAATATACATTATCCATCCCCGCACATCCCCTCATATCCCATATCCATTTTCCATCCATATTTTTCCCCATTTTTTTCGTTCATTTTCGCGCCAAAATGTGCTGCTCGTTCAGATATACGCAACGAAAAGAAAAAATATGGGCAAAAACAACAGCAAATTCAGTCGGAGGAACGGCGGAGGGGCCACCGGAAAGGAGGCGTTTGTTGGAGCCGGAGGGCCGGGAGATGGCAGTGCCCGAGGGGGCGGAGGGGATGCCACCAAGGAGGCTCAGCAGCAACAGAAGAAGGTGGTCCATATAATGTTGAAAAGTTTTAAAGCTTAAAACTATCGGTACATCTCCTCAAGAAGAGTACGATCGATGTTTGATCTCAGGAAAATCCAAAAGAATACCACGGGTCTAGAGAGAGGAGATTAGGAGACAAACAAAACAAAATAAAAATATCAAAATTTTCGCCCACTCAAATTTTTCAAGGCTGCGGATTAATTTAGAGGTAGGACACATTAAGAAGGGTGGCCTTAATTTTTGAATACTTCTGGAGGGGGAGGATAGAGATGTTATTTAGAGGGGGCACATTTAGAGGGGGCTAATTAGGTAGGGGAAATACGGTATACGCTATCATTGTATATGTATAGCGGAAGATTGGGTAGAGTTTGGCACAGTTAAGCTTATCTATCGAAGGTTAATGGTTCGAATTAGGAATGAGCCCCGTCCCCGAAAACGGGTTTTGCGGGGTCAGGGGCCTCGGGTTTTTCGGCGGTAGGGGCCGAGGTCGGTGAAAAATATTTTTTTGAGCAGGAGTACGTGGCCCGAAATTTCGCGGGGGATTTCGGGGGGGGGAGATTGTAGAGTTTGGCACAGTTAAGCTTATCTATCAAAGGTTAAGGGTTCGAATTAGGGATAAGCCGAAAACGGGTTTTTCGAGGTCAGTGGCCCCGGGTTTTTTGGCGGTATGGGCCGGGGTCGGGGGAAAAATATTTTTCGGGGCAGGGGTGCGGTGCCCGAAATTTCGCGGGGGGGGGGATTTTGGCCAAAAACTGGCCTGGGGGGGGTCGGGGAAGAGGCTCATCCCTAGTTTGAATCCAACTGGCGGCGGTTGTTTTTCGATATTTTTGACACCAATTTTTGTTTAGGTGAAGCGGAAGAAGGCCAACAAGAAGCTGGGGCCAGACGAGCTGGTGGAGCTGGAACAGAAGACCTACTTCAGCCGGAAAGAGTTGAGGAAATGGTACAAGGTCAGCGAAAACTGAAAAAACGCTAAGATTTCACAAAAACAAAAAACGGTATTAGCCTATTAATAGGGGGCAGTCTATTATAGGGGGTAGGGCAGTCTATTATAGGGGGGGGGGCAAAATTTTTGTCTTTTTTTCTTGCTCCAAACGCTTTTTGGGCTTAAAAACGCGTAAAAAAAGCAATATTTTTTTGATTTTGGCTTGAAAATTTTGCCCCAGCCCCATAATAGACTGCCCCCGTTAATAGGCTAGTACCTTTTTTACTTTATAAAGTCCTTCTTTCTTCCACTAGAAACAAGTGCATTTTCTTTTTTATATTTAAGTTACGAAAAAAACTTTTTGACAATAGCACTTTTGCATTATTACTCATCTGCTTAACCTTTTTGTTCATTTTTGTACATTTTTTTCTTTTGCAATCCACGCAATTTTTTCAACAACAAATGAATCCCATCGGCGGAAAGTGACCTTAACAATAATTAAATACATTTTTGGCCGTGACGCGCAGACCCAACGTTTTCTGAGAAT
>JAQIYK010001157.1:0-10603 GCA_034700465.1 Rotylenchus robustus | reverse complement strand
TTCTGGAGAAAGGACGGTGAATGTCCAGTCTCGCAAAGCGCGAAGCACGCAACAACATAATTTTTCATTATTTACTCATCCCACCCAGCCTTTGTTTGTTATCTACACACCCCTTCCACTTCCTTGTCCTTTCAGCTCTCCATTTGTTATTCACCTTCACCCATATCCCCTCTCAACCTCTCAATTCGTCCTTTTTCCTCCCGCCCGCAAGTCCGTTCTGTTTTCTCTTCCTTCAAATGCTGGCTATTCACCCCCTCCCTTCCTTCCCCCATCCACATCCATACTCAGCTATCATCCACTCATTCTATTCATTCATCCAATCCCATTGTTTGCTCTACAACCAACATAACACTCGGGGGATTCATTGAGATGGAGAAAGTGCTAACTAACTGTTGATGCTTTTGATGATGGTCGGAGGGAGGAGAAAATAGACAAAGGCCGACCACAACAACCAATGGACAGATCAATGATCAAGCGGTGAAGAGGGAGGGGAAAGGCAAAAGAGTGAAATACGACGATGAGAAGAGAGGAGAGTCGGTCACTTGGAAGGTTTGGTGATGAACTGACTGACCGATCACGATCAGCAGCAGACAGAGCAGTCAGTGGTGGGTGGGTGGGGATTGGGTGGGGATAGCTGCACTCCCCGCCCGCCTCGCGATTCTGCCGTCCATCCGATCGTGCTAGTCAGTTCTACTTCTTAATGAGCACTTATAGCACCGACCCAGCGACAGCTGTCAATTATTCACCACCAACTAAACTTACTAAACAATGGCTCCTTCCTCAACCCCTAAAGATGAATTAATGTACCAATCGTGAGGGAGGGTCCAAAATAACTATAATTTGTGAATACTTTTTTTAAAAATAAAATTCTGTGAATGTGAATTTCTATCTTAAATTTTCAAAATTTAATCCTATTCTGTTGCTGTTTATCATTTAATTAATTTAGTTTCCATGGAGTAAAATAATATCAGTTGCTGATATTATGATTCGGGAATGCCTTTGCAATTGCAATTCTATTTCCATTAGAATTTCCCATTTACTGGCGACGAATGTGATTACCTATGATGAATCCTTCCAACCAAACTAATGCTCTAATCCGACAACTAGGTATTTAAAAGTATTTTTAACAAACATTTACTTTTTAGCTTAAAAAATCTCAAAAGGTTTGGTTTATGTTTATGGTTTTGACCTTTTGACTGACAAGAACAGGATCATTGTACAAGAAAAGGTTTACATAGATTAGAAGAGTCTAAGTAGAACTGACTGTAAACGTACATAACCTCTCCTGCTTCTAGCATTCCTTTACTTTGCATTCCTTTACTCTTAGTACAATTTTCATCCTATGTTTCTTCATCACCTCCTTACTTTTTTTGGGGTGCGGAAGGAAAGAATGTATAACCCTCCTCTCCCACTCTTTCGTTACCTCAGTCTCAGCCACACTCATCATCGTCAAATTGGTCGGTGGGTCCCCACTCCCCCCCCCTCCTCTATCTATCCTTCCCACCCTTGCACTCCCCTTCCCTCTCCTTCCTTCCCTCTCCTTCCTTCCCTTCCTTTTTATTCTCACCGCAATTATTCATCCTTCCGTTCTCCTTTCCTCTCTTGCTCCCTCTCCCCTTCATTCGTCGTCGCGTCATCACCAATCGATCAAATTCCTTCTCCGCTGATTGATGAATAGTTAGTTGATGGTGGTGGACGAGAAGGGAATGATCTTTATCTTCTCCTCAACCTTTCTTCATTCCACCATTTGGTTGCTCAATTAATTTTAAAAATTTATTTCAGATTTTGCACTGAAACTTAGGCTTTGTTTTATCTACTATCTGCAAATATTCAACTAATTAATTAATTGATGTCCTCATCTCATTATTCCGCCGATCGGCCACCTCCTCCACTTCCTCCGGCAACTGTTCGTTTTTCCTCTTCCTCATCTTCCTCCTCTTCAACCCTCGCGCCTACCAAAACTCACACTGCCTTTTTTGAGAGCACCAGACATTCGGCAGAGTCCGAGACAGGCCTTTTCTTCAACCCGGGGAGTGAAAAAAAGAAGTTAAAAAAAGGCAAACCGTTTGGCAAAAGCAGCAGTAAGTTGGGAACTTTGAACTTAAAAGTCAAGTATCTAACAATAAAATTTAAGAAAAGGACAGAACAAATGACAAACCGGTCATTTCACTCCCTTCCGATTTTCAACATACGGTTTGTTTGTTTTTAAATTATTGGTTTACGGACATTAGGTTCATTTCTAATTAAAAAACGCGTTTTTTAAAATTAATCACTTTTCAACTTATATAATGACTTGTTTTCAATTAAGGTTCATGTGGGTTACGATCCAGATACGGGAGAGTTTACGGTAAACTAATTTAATTGTTATATGGGCATTAGTTGCAAATCGGTCACTTTTGATTTTTTCTCTCAAAACGACCAAAAACAGTTTTGTCGAAATTTTTAAATTTGAGGTATGGTTTTGCAAAAAAATGTTTGGTTCCCAAATGCTTTTTTACATTTTTATTAACAAAACGCTTTCTAAACATTTTTAAGAAATTTGAAAAAAAAGTGACCGATTTGCAACTAGTCCCGTTATATGTACCTCAAATTTAAAAATTTCTAATTTTCAAGGGAATGCCAAAAAGCTGGGAGCTCTTGCTACAGCAAAGTCAGATCAGCAAGCAGGAACAACAACAAAACCCACAAGCTGTACTTAATGCTCTAAAATACTTTACGAGAACTGAAGGAAACGATCAAAAGTGGCTACAACCTAGCAACAGTTTTGATTGTATATTGATAATTTATAAAAATTAAATTTAACAAATTTTAATATTGTAGCACCAACCTTATCCTCTATATTTGAACAACAAGTTTCACTTGGACCCCGAAGCCAGCCTCCTCCCAATCAGCAACACACTTTTGCTAATTATTCAACAGCCTCGCTCCCGCATTCTCCGAAACATTTGAATGGAATTCATTCTACATATGGTGCACACAAAGGTTTTTGGTCTTTGTAGAAGTTTTTAATAATTTTTTAAGGTGCTCAAAACCAAGTTGGTAAAAATATAAATATAGCGAGAAGAGAACATCCTAAAAACGGAGAGAATGCTATCAGAAATAGCATGCCGCCAGTAACTTAATTAAATCAGTAAACAGTTAGATAGAATGAGAAGATTTAAAATTTAAGGAGTATGCACCACCTCCATTGCCTGACGAAGATGATGAGCCCGTTGAAGCACCACCAATCCCAGAAAGGCCACAAAAAACCTTATCCATCGTAAGGAACAAAATTAAAATAAGGGAAGTAAGGAAAGATTCAAGAGGGAGAGAGTATTCAATCCAGTGAATACAATGATTTTGACAAAATTTCGCATATAATATTTTGTCTATTTAATTTAATTATTTTTGATTAAGTACACGAAGCCAATTGAGCGTGAGGAATGCACAAAACCAGATTACCTAATACAAAATGGCCATTATGGAAGAGCGAATGGACGTCGTCGGCGGTTAACCGATGCAGAAGTTTTGGCACGTCTAAAGACGGTAATCCAAATTATGATATTAAATCGAGATGATAATCTTTTTTTTAAAGATTGTTAGCATTGGGAATCCCGATCGCAAATATCACAAAGTGGAAAAGATTGGATCGGGGTATGTTTTTTAATCAATTTTTGTGCCTTCAAAGGAATTTAAGCGCTTCTGGCTCTGTATTTACTGCAATCGAAGTAAACACAGGTGCTGAAGGTAAGATTAAATATTAGAATAGATAAGAAAGGAATGTTCATCGATGGTTGAACTTGTCCATTTAGTGGCTATCAAACAGATGAATCTGAGTCAGCAGCCCAAAAAGGAGTTAATCATTAATGAAATCCTTGTGATGCGTGAAAATAAGTAAGAAAAAGCCAGCAGAATTTACAATTATTATTGCTAATTAGGCATCCGAATATTGTGAATTATTTGGATTCTTATCTCGTTGGTGATGATCTTTGGGTGGTAATGGAGTACTTGGCTGGTGGTTCACTCACCGATGTTGTAACAGAGTGTCAAATGGAAGAGGTATTTGTAAATTGTAAATGGGTGTGACATATCAATATCAGAAAATTATGTCTTCCGATTTTTTAAATAAAAATTTAAATTTAGGGAATGATTGCAGCAGTTTGCCGCGAAGTGCTACAAGCTTTAGAATTTTTACACTCTAGGCATGTAATCCATCGAGATATAAAATCGGTTGGTTGTTTTTTTCTGAAATACGGCCTTATCTGGGAAGGTTTTTTTTATTGATCTGGTCTCTTTGAAATTATATGAGAAAAACGGTACATCGAAGTTACAATCAAAATTGAATTTAGGATAACATCCTTTTGGGTCTGGACGGATCGGTTAAACTTAGTGAGTCCAAAATAGAAACATAAATCAATGACTTTTTTCAGCTGACTTTGGTTTTTGCGCACAAATAAGCCCAGAACAGAATAAACGGACCACGTTAGTTGGTACACCATATTGGATGGTCAGTTAATGTTTTTAATTTAAATGAGTTAGCTTTTCCTCATTATTTTTAGGCTCCAGAAGTTGTTTCCCGTCAGCAATATGGACCGAAAGTTGATGTTTGGTCATTGGGAATTATGTCGATTGAGGTCGTTTGTGAAAATTCATAGACTAAATAAAATTTAACATTTAGATGGTTGAGGGTGAACCGCCATATCTTAACGAAAATCCTCTTCGTGCAATTTATTTGGTAAATTTGAAGTTGTTGGACATAATTTAAAAAAATTATTAGATTGCGACAAATGGGCGACCTGATTTTCCGACTCGAGAACAGATTTCGCCTCTTTTCAAAGATTTTATTGACGCTGCACTTGAGGTAAATTATTTTATGCATGTAAGACTAAATAATGGAAATTAATAAGAAACATTGGTACTTGTTAATTCAAAAAAAAATTCAACTTTTTTTTTGATTTACCCAAAAACACTCAAAAACCATGCAAAATGCCAATTCGCCACACCAAATCGGAAAAAAATAAAAAAGCTTGAAAAATGATGGGACCATTTTTAAGCACTTTTGAAGTCTTTTTTGGCTGTTTTAGGGGTTCTCTGACCGTTTCTAGTGCATTTAAAAAATTTCGCTTTTGCCCCCCCCCCGTTATTTTCATGCCCCCCGTTGTACCGATTTTAACTTGTATCTAGTAAATAACTAACTAACTGTATCTAGTAACTATTTACATAACAAGCTTCCTTTAGCGCATAAATCGAATGTTTAAAATATCTATCGGACACATTTGATTGAAAAATCATAATCATTTGAAAAATTTCAAAACTCAGGTGGATGTGAATGCGCGACTTTCGGCACGAGAACTTCTCCGTCACAAGTTCCTGAAATGTGCAAAACCATTGAATGGACTCCATTATTTGATCGAGGCAGCCAAGCGGTCTATTGCCAACTCCAACTCGTGATCACTTTTCGGAAAAGCCTTCTTCCCGTCTTGCGGGTTCAATCTCATCCATCCAGCTATTATGTACGACGGAATCGCCCATTTTCATCATTACCCAGTTCGTTTCGTTCGACTTCATTGCAGAGAGAACTTATTAATAATTCGATTTATCATTCAACTTTCAAATACATTTTTTGTTCTTGCCTTTTGATTTTATTATGTAATATTTAATAAAGGAACGTTTTTAATATGTTATCGCCACCTGTTTTCTTCTTCGCTTTCTTCTGGCCATTCATCGTCCAATTTGATTGCGTCCATCCTATTTACTCTCTCTTCCGTCCCGACAGCACCCAGTCGTTCATCCCCATAACTGGACTTACCCACCCACATCTTCCTCTCATCAGTCAGCTCCTTGCTGGACATTCAGCACCCTTCCCTCCCCCCTTCCAATCCAATGGATTGTTTTGGTGCTTTTGCTCATTTCTTTCTCTTTTCCTCCCCTACCTTCCTCCCATTCAACTCATTCGTCGTCTTTCTCCAATATGTCCCAACTCCTCCTTCTCACCTTGCTTCTTCTGTTGTCGTCCTTTGATTTCGCACGAAGTACAAATCGCATCGGCAGTTTCTCAGGTTCAAAGTTCGCATTTATTGGCCACAACCAAACGAAAGTCACTCAATGGTCAGCCAATGTGCAGCAGACCCTTTTGATCGAGCTGGTCTCGTCGCCCCGTGAGGAGGGCAGGGCACAGTTGGGGAAGAGGGGAGCGGACGGGGAACGACAACAACGGATCAACCGGGCAAAGAACCCGAAGAAGGAGCGGGTAGTCAGGTGAGTGGATTGAATAAGCAGGGGAATAAGTTGCCGCGCAACAAGTGGAACAGCGACACAACATAGTCCAGGATGACCGAGAGGGAAAGACCCAAAAAACAATTTCTTGAGAAGGATCTCGTCCTTCGTCCAGTTGGGTCTATATCCTCGACAATCAGTGGTTCCTGTCTGTATATACAATTTTTTATATATGAAGGCACCAAAAGAGCCGGAGGAAGTGTGAGCAGCTGAGCGACCATCAGAAGTACGGGAAGCTGGAGAAGGTGGGAGGACGGAACCAGGTGAGCGGAGGACCGGGAATGGTCCAAGGGTGAATTGTATCCTGGATCGGACCAGCTCAGCTGTTCATGGCAGCGTCTCCTCGAGAGGCCAGCAGAAACTTCCCCACCCTGACGCCGACCAATGAGAAGCACCGCAACATGGCGGACGAAGAACCCAACCTAACGACATTGATGGACTTCCCCTTGGTAAGGTAACTTGTTGGAGGGGACTAACCCGGTCTGATGAATGCGACAAACAAATAGATGGACGACGATGACCCAACTGCACCAGCAGTTGTTGCTGGTCCATCTTCAACTCCGCCGATTGGCGAGTGTGACGAACGTTGTCGGGAGATTGAAAGGAAGTTGAGCGAAGCGGTGAGGGAACAGCATGGGAGCAGAATCACCACCGACGAAGAGAGATTCTTTCGGTTGGACGACGATGCGGAAGATGGGGAGGAGGAAGAAGAGGAGAACACCAACTGGACACCGGGCGGAGGGGTGCGGGTGCGCAGGAGCGGATGTTATCTGGGTGAGAGAATTCATGGGAAAGGAGCAAGGGACAACAAAATGCCCATTCTGGGACTTGATCACACAGAACGATTCGTGCCCATCGGAAACTGTACAGAACACGGATTCGAGGAGTCACTGGGCGACGAAAAACTGTGCACGGCGTGCCAAGGCATCTTTGTTCTTAACCGGTAACTAACACTTTTAACTGACAATCTTTTTATGAATGTCTTTCAGTGAATGTTTCCCTGTTTTCGTAAACTCAGTGGTAAATTGCTTAATTTCACTAACCACCTTTATCAACCCATCTGTTCCTGTAAGGTATGCGACCATAAAGAATTCGAGTGCATCTACGATCGTCTTTCTGGATCAGCACAAGGCAAATGCCGCCCAAAAGTGCTTAGCTTCAAGGTAACACACTTTTTGTTTGTTTTGTTCGATTTTTGGCAGGTAATGCGCAACCGAGGCACACCGTACTGTGAGCGATGGGTGTATGAATACATTCAAGTGCCGGTAGCATGCGAGTGCTATCTGAGCAAGGCATTCTTTCCTAAATATACGCACCATCCAATGTATTCTAAAAGTAAATTTATTTATCAGAGATCGGTGTGGCTGGAAGCAGTCCCTCCGCCGATTGGTGAAGAACATCTACAATGATGTTCACATTTAGTAGATTTGTTTATTATTTTTGCCCTTTTTCTTTGGTAGGAATGTTAATTTCAAAAGTGAGCAATAAAATGTAGGGAGGAATATCGAAAATGAAAAAATATTTGAATTTATAAAATTAGGACGATAAAAGCTGCCAGTTTCTTATCACCAAACACCAGCTCTTCAATTTTAAGGATATGGCGCATCAAAATCCATTAGGATTAGTTTGGTGTCTTCTGTGCCATTTCGAGAACCGACAGCGCAAATCTGTAATTTTAAATGTTTTCTTTCTTAATTTAATTACGAATGAACCAGCAATGTGGAAGTTGCCTTCATCCTCCAAACACATCCACCAGATCCATGTGAAGCTAACCGCACCAAATCACAAACAAAAGTTCCTAAAAAGACATTAACTAGTGTAAGTTGGCAGTAGTGTAGAGTTTCTATCCTTATTCCTCACATTGACGAGAGGGGTTGAGTAGAACCAAGAATTTTTTACAAAAATGCACGTGTCCCTTATTATAAATTGTTTTGTTACCTTCCTTGACATCCCAAAGTTTCACAGTGCCATCATCACCGCTAGTTGCCACAAAACCATTATCCAAAAAGCGAAGACCAGTTACCGCGGAAACATGTTTGTTTGGACCGGCAAATGTGTGAACACATGTTCCATCTAGTATGTTCCAGACCTGCAAATTTTGATTAAAATAAACATTTCGGCAACCTGTAAAACAATGATTGATTCGCACACTAAGTTTACTCACTTTTATGGTTGAATCGGCGTTGGCAGAAACTAAAATATCGTCGCGTAATTTCATACCAGAAGTAAGTGACTGATGGCCAACTAGTGTTTGTCTAGATCATTTGGGTAAATTTGTTAAACAAAATTAAAATAGTATTTACATGCACTCTCCAGTCCTAATATTCCAAACCCGTATTGTTGTATCAAGGCTACCAGAAACTAACAAATTACGATCGCTTACAAACTAAAATAAGGGATTAAAATTTAAACTTCTTTAATAACAGTGCTTACATGAATTGAATAGACTCTATTGGTATGCCCCTCCAGGATGTGTATCAATGATCCATCCCCAGCATTCCACACATGTATGTTGTGATCATATGCTCCAGACACAATTATAACACCATCAAATTTGACACAACGGACTGCTGCCTGCATTTTAAAATTTTTAAGGAAGTTTCAAATTAAATGTGAAAATTTTTTCTCTCAAAAAAGTAAGAAGTACCACATGTCCGTAAAGTGTTCGAGTACAATGGCCAGCAACTACATCCCAAATTTTTAAAGAGCAGTCTCTAGAACCAGTTACAAGTCTGCAATTAAAATTATTACATATGCAATACCTACGTTCATTTTATAAATTCTTACATATTTTTGCGTAGAGACATGCATCTAACTGTACTTGTGTGCCCATTAAGACAATGCAACTGATTACCTGTTTCAGTATCCCATACTCTCACTTAATTTGAATATTAACATATTTTTATAGAATAAATTAAACAAAACAAATATTTAACCGATCAGGCGATACAAATGCGATGAATGCATTACGTAATGCGATGAAAGTGAAAACAAACCCGTTCTATCAGTTGAGCCACTTATTGCAGTTTTCCCATCTCGCGAAAGCTGTAATGCCCATACACCGCCAATATGGCCATTAAGAACATGCAAGCACTAAAGTTTTTTGCTTAAATTTTTAGAGAATTTGTTGTTTAAAAAATAACAAAGGAAAGCCAAAAATGCTTTTGCCCCTGTTATTTTGTTGCCCCCGCTAATTGATAAAACCAATTTGTGAAATAAAACACAAAATTAATAAAAGATACCTTTCCAGTAGCTGAAGACCATACCCGGAGAGTGCAATCATCCGACCCAGTAACAATAAGATCTCCACGCAGTTTTAAACATGTTATCACCTGCAATAATTAAGTGATAAAAAACGAAATTAAATTAAAAAAGACTAACATGTTCATCGTGTCCTCTTAACTGACATATGGCATTTGGTCTTCGTAATTTCCAATTATTGGATATACGTAAATTTCTCAAATAAATTGCCTTCCATCGAGATCGTTCAAAACAATTTGGCATTAGATTAGACATAGGTAAAGGTATTGACAAAGATTTTGACGAAGAAGTTGAAGGTTCATCCAGGTTATAAAAAACATTGGTAGAAAAATCGAGAAAATCAACACTAGAATTGTCTGTAGTCCAGTTTTCTTTACAGCAAAGACTTAATGTTTTTTGTTATAAATTCATTAGATACACGATATCGATATTTCGACGATAAATATCGAAATATTTCGATATTTTATGGAAATATCATTTCGATATATCGATCGAAGCGTTTGTCCGGACTCGCGGACTCATTATTTTTAATTAGAATAAATCGAGTGCTAAAAACCGACTTTTTTCCGTGTACATACCATTTCCGTTTTTTTACCGATACCATTCCTAAACGTCCTCTTTAGAAAGAAAAGTACAGGAAATCAATTAAGTAATTATTAATGTACTTTGGGTGGGTTTGGATACTTATCATTTATGGGATACCAGCAGAGATGTTCAGAAGTTGATTTTGATGTCAGGTTTGTTATTAACCGGTCGAAAACTATTCATTTAAGGATTTTTGAGAGATTCAAAATGGATTTGGAAGGTGGTCCCATAGGTGATAAATAAATAAGTACCGTACTTTGGTGGGAATATCTCTCTGATAGAATATTGACGACATTTTTCTGCCCAAAGCAGTTTATCCTCTGCTAATTGTTTCCAAAAACGCGAAATCTTTGCTGCTATTACCAAGTCTGCTGGTGACAAATAACTTATAATCTTCAGTGCAATCTGTAATTGTAGAATAACTTATGCAATATATTTTATTTTAGCCCATCTCCATGCACCTTCCATGTCCATCAGGGGCGTAACGAGCCCATGGGTTTCG
>JAQIYK010001156.1:0-10604 GCA_034700465.1 Rotylenchus robustus | reverse complement strand
TTGACAAAATCTGACGTCAGATTCGGATTCTACACCCTTTGAAACCCTCGTACGCCAATTTTCAGCCAACACGAAAAGGAAAAAGGGGGGGGGACTTAAACCCTAGTATTACCCAATTGACCAATTCAGAATTCTTCCGAATCTCCTCATAAATAAATAAATGGATTGTTTTCATTCAGTTAAAATCAGCAGGCGAGGCCCATTCACACCCACCATCACTAGGCAACGTTTCATTCCTTCCTATGCAATCATCTTCAGCGATTTATTTTACAAATCATTGGGACTTCTTTTTCAAAGAAAGGAACAAATCCATTTGCAAAATTACTGATCCAACTAACAATCTTATCATTAGGTAAATATAGATAGATAAAGCGTTTCTTTTTCCAATTTTTTATGCCTAATTTAGACTCGATAAGTTGATTAATGACTTTCAACAACAGAGTTTGGAATGGACAAGCAGAAAAGGTATCATAGGTTTATTTTGTTGCTTTATTCAATATGTTCGTATAGATTTTGAGAAATATGTGGTACCATGGTCGGAAACCAATGATGATCTCTGTCAGTTATGCAAAACCAAGTTTACTATAACGAGAAGGAAGCATCGTAATGTTTTTCAATTTCATTATCATGTCTGGGCTTTAACCAGAAAAAATGGGAACAATTTTATTAGAATAGAAGCGTGTTTTTTCATTAGAAAAATTGATTCTTAAAAAAGGACTTTTTTACCTACTTCAAATTGTTTTTTTTCTCCTAAAACTAACACTTTGCAGTTGCAGATTGTCGACTTTGTGGAAATTGTCTTTGTGGATCTTGTTCGCAGTTCCTTACTTTAAAATCTGCCCGTGTGTTATTTAGTTTTGTAATTTTTTTAACTCAATCGTTTAGAGCGCTTAACTGGTCTTGATTCCTCAGTCGTTTGTTCAAGTTTGTTAGCTATGATTAATGATAATACTTTTGGAAATGGATTGTTTGGGAATATATCTTTGGCAGTTGATAAACAACCCATGGTAAACTACACTAAATAAATTTATCCAATCATCCAAAAAGTAGCAATGAGCTTATTATATTGTAATATTAGCTGAATTTTTAAAGTAATTCTTTATTTTATGACTTTATTTTCATAGGATGAGGAACTGGATAATTCCTTATTTATAAGCGTTTTTTACGCTTCCTAAGCACGGACCTCTTTGCTGCATGCAGATTATAGCCGAAATTTTTTGGAGAGGAGGGCCCCTCCCTAGGGGAGAACGGAGGATAGCTATTAATTTTTGACAATTTTTAATTGGTATCAAACATCTCTAACTAGGTAGAGTATTTACGATTTAGCGAAAATCTTACTTTTTGAAAATTAATTACACTTTTTGAAAAACGCAATATTGGATCATTTGAACGGAAAATGCTGTTTTGGAAAAAGCGATTTTTGAAAAAATATATTGTAATTTTTTTTATCCTTTGATTTCTTTTAACCTGACTGCTAATTGGCTGCGTCATTGCTCTTTTCATTAAAATATATACATGTAATTTAATAACATTAAGGCAACACAACTCCCTGTCACACGAAGAAACTTTGCCGTACCAACTAACTTTGGAAATTCTTTTGTTGCAATGAAACATAAAATAGGATCTTTCATCAATGGAAATTCTGTAGAAAATAATGAGACTGAAGGAGCGCTCCGAATTTGCAAAAATTGCAAAATACTTTTAGGTGAGCGGTTTCCAAAAAAATTTATCGACCTAAAAAGTGCAATTTTATCCAAAATATTTCGAACCAAATTTTAGAAAATTAAATTGGACAGAAATTTTTCGTGCCCATTTTTCAGATACTTTATCGAAATTTGATAAAGAAATTAAAATGTAATAAAAAAAAATGTATAAATAATAATAAAATAACAATATAATAGATAGTGTATAAAAGCAAATGTAATTTAGAAAGGCGTGAACGTCAGATGGAATTTCGGATGCAGAGTGACGCTTTTGTGGATGAATACCAGAAAATGTATTTTTCTCCTTTGAATTTTTTACTTTTTCTATATTTTAAGGTGTCATCTGCTGTCCCAAATATCACACTTGGCTTCTTCCTACAAAAATATGGCCGAATCAGTAAAGTAAGTTTATCTTTCTTTTTAGCTTTTTGTATTTCATATTTTGTATATTTAGCAACGGCGAAACACTCTATTCATTGACTTCAGCAACAACTGTCCGTCTTAAATTAAAGAATCTTCAGGAAGAAATAATTAAACTCAGGTTTTATAATCGACCTAATTATTTTCATGATTAAGAATTTAGCAACCGAATTGAGAGTTGGGGTACTTTGCACATCGATGCCCCAACTGGATTTCCCCCGTCATGTCGAGAGTTACAGTTACAAAATAACATCAAAAAGCTTGCTCTACATACATTGCACGTAATCTTTGTTATAATATATTGAAAATGGAGTGGAGTTGTTTGTTTTTGATCAAAGCATCAGATTTTGACCGATTTTGTAGTTCCTACACATGATTTTTTGCTGATTCAACAATAAATTTTCAGGAAATCGTTAACGTTGCGCCTGATTTGCCAACATTAGAAGAATATGAAGTAAAGAAAAGGCAATATCGGCAAAGATTGCAGAAGCGGTTTGAAAGAGAGAGTCAAAATTCATGCGAGCTTGATGAGGTTGATTGCAATGAATTACACTGACATGAGATCTTATTTTCGATTTTAAGGAAAATGGTTCAAATGGTAGTTTACTCACAACAGCAGTCAATTTGACAAGAAAAATAACACGCGACAGAGCCTCCTCTTCATCCGAAAATTTGATATATGATCCGACCACAACACAACATAATCATCCATCCAACTCATTAAAGTCCGATGGTCATACGCGTGAAGAAAGGTATCTTGATCAGTGGCAAATTTGGATTTTTTAAACGCCGCTGATAATTTTTCGACAAAATGTTTCCATTTCTAGACTTATGCGTCAATCATCCTCCTTTGCTGGACTAATAAGTGGCACGGATGAAAGTTGGATGCCGTCTGAAAATCCGATTATCGATCAAAAGCAAAATCCATTCTTCCAAGAATTAAAAGAACTGCACCCCGTAAGTAATTCCACCCCGGCTCTAGCACGAATTATTGAATATTTTTCCCCGAAGATCCAAGAACAATATGTGATCTCAAAAAGTTTTCTCGAACAAGCGAATCTGGCTGGACGGCTCGACGAAGTAAAAATTTTAGAACGCAATTTGAAGGAATTGGAGCATGAACTGGAAAAATTGAGTCTGGAAAAGCCAAAAGAATTGTGATGGATAATGGATAAATAAACGTGTATTTTCCCTTTCATTTGTTATTTTTCAACCTTGATATCAACAAACTAAGTCTCTCTGAATCTTTAATTACATTAAATGGAAATAACTTGAACGCTGAAACTCCTTTGAGAAGATTAAAAGAAAGCTTATTATTATAAAGTTAGAGGGTTAAAACAATTCATCGCTTAAGGCTGTTCGGATGTTCGATTTCCAGATGCTTCTCCAACTTTTGATAGGAAGTGCAACGGTACGAACACACGTCACAGCTGTACATGATTTCTGCAGAACAAAGCTAAACAAACAAAAAGTATAAAAAATTCTAAATTTTCGATGTTTATAACTAGCCTTGATTTGATGATCTGAGACCAAATGTTGTAACACTTAATTAAAACAACACTTTTATGAAGTTATAGGACAGAAATTTGTTTACGGTTGAAGGCGTATTGTTTTCCGCAAAGTTTGCATCTGCCTGAATCCGCTTTTCTCTGAGCCTTTGCCAAAAGATCTGCTGTGACAAGCCCATGTACCATGACGAGATGCCTTTCCAATCCTATTTGTATCAAGCATAAATATAGTAAAAACATTACATTAAGTACCCTCGTATGTCCAGAAGCGATCTCTGCATCTGAAATACTTATTTTTAGAAAATAAATAATTGTTCACTCATACAATGTCATTGGATAAGGTATTTTAACCACCGATTACCAATTACACTTGCTAATTCATTACACTTACCTGGAACAGGCCAATGGAGCTCCACTGCTCATCTCCGATGCGTTCTTTCCCAAAAGTTGTTTATGAGCAGTTTGCAAATGTCTGTTAAATTGAAAATGTACACAAATATGGATTTAATAAAAATTAACGAGAAAATGTATTTTTTGCTCCAAATCGGCTTTTTTGGCTCAAAAACATAACGCCAACATGCTATTTCTTTTCTTTTTCTGCTGAAGGCTGAAGCCAAAAAACCCGAGTTGGAGCCAAAAAAACCACTGCCAAAATTAACTAACTTTTGTAAATGGTCTCTGTCAGATAATTGCGAAAAATCACAAATTTCGCAGACTTGTGCAGATACGGAAGCTGGTGAAAGTGTTGAAATGGGAGTCTTTGTCTGTAATATTATTTTCAAAAACAATCATTCGCAATTATTCAATTATTTCAAATATTGTAATTACCATTATTGAGCGTGAATTGAGCATATTACGCTGCATCCCTGGAGTATTCGGAATTTTTGCCGTCGCTGCTGCCAAAATTTGTTGTGATTTTAGTTTTTGTTGTTGTTGCAATAGTTGTGTCTGCATCGCTAAAATTACTCATTTTTGCAAATACTTTTTGACATTATGTCGAATTATTAAATAGGTAATCGTTTGGATTTGAAAATAGCTTTTCAAATTCAATTTACCTGCTTGAATCATTTGCGGTGTGATGTTTTGACCCTTTTCACGCGCCATTCTTAGAATTTGGCCAACGGATGGCTGCGCAGCGTTCCCTGTAGTCTATAATAAAATGGTTGAGATTGATTCGATATATATTTATTATTTATTTATGCCAAATCCCTACTTATTACTTTTTTTCAAATTTTTGTAACATAATTTTTGCAGAATTTGTTTTATGTTAATTATTTTTATTATTTTGAGAATTGATTTGCGATTAAGTCAAAATCGTAAAAAATGAGTATAGTGAATAAATTTCTATTTTAAATTAGTTATTATACCACATTCATTAAACGGCTCGACAAAGTCCCTCCCAATGTTCCCCCAAAGTTTACACGCGTTTGAGTCAAATTGTTAATGGAACTGGCAGAAATTCGCTGATTTTTGAGTAATTGCTGCTGTTGTTTCAACTAAATAAACAGATCGAAATCATTAGTTTTATCTCTATTATATCCATCGTATTATTTACTTGTTGTTGGCGCTGAGCTTCTTGTTGTTGTGAGAGAATTGAAGGCTCTGTTGGCGGTTTTTCCCACAACCATCTGTTAATCATCACGATGCAATCAGGCGTGAGACCAGATTGAATAGTCCGCAATTTGGTGAGATCTCGCCGACACAACTAATAAACATTTTTGAAATGCAAAAATTACTGCCACTGAATGTTACCCTCAAATGTGAATCTCTCTGTCCCTGAAAATGAAAACTTTTCAAAATGTTATTGCACCAATACACAAAAACCTTATAATGAAACTCCTCTTCACAGATTGGACACTGCATTTTTGTGGACATTGTTTCTGCCGGAAGTGGCTTCACTCCATGTTCCTCACTAATAAAAGTTTTTTTTGTGTTTTTATATACATATTGTATATTCACATGATATGTTTAGTCATCCGATATTCGTTTGTATCAAATTCTGGACATCTAAATACAATAAAAGGTATATTAATATCTTAAGTAAAAGAATATCTTTACTCACGAAGTACATTGAAATCTTCGACCAATGTAATGAAGAGTTTGTAAATGATGACGCAACACCTAATTGTAAAAGTTAGAATACAAAAGGTATATTGTCAGTAAATATAATTTACAGTTCGGCTATCAGTTTTAAAATTGCAAACATGACATGTGAACAACTTCAATTTAAAGGGCTCATTCTTTTCTGTAATTTATTTCGAAATAATTTTAAAGTTATCAGAGCACTAACCCTTTAGGCCTTCCCACACAGGTTTGAGCTGTGCAGCAACCTTGAAAATATGGATATTTTATATATTATCAAAGAGGTAAATCACTTGTTTATAAGTGTCCATATTTTTTGGCATTTCTGGCAGATTTCGAGCATGGACCTGTAAATGCGTCAGGTGTGTTAAACACGAAAATAATTTAAAACCAGTACAATATCGAAATAAGTTGATTCTTGTACTAAATCCTGTCCGATCTCCAAAAGAAGTTTCGTCATATTTGGAGCTAATACATACAAAAGATATATATAATATTGAGGAGATGAGATGATGCATTGTAAAATATACCTGGATGCATCGCCTTTAATACCTGCTTTTCTTTTTTCTCATTTTCTGACAACTTTGGACGTTCATCTCCAAATAAACGATTTATCACCCGTGAAATTTGGTGATCTATTGATTAACACAGGATTTGGGAATAATCAACTAATCAAAGGTACCTGGATCATGTTCAATCAACAAATCGACAATCTGTGACGGAGGAACAGATATTGTGTTGGGCAAAACAAGATGTTTGTCTTAATTTGTTTGTCAAATATTTTTCCTATGCAAGATATTTAATTACCCAATATCAATTTTCGAACCGTATAAGGTTCCTTTTGAACCTGTATATTTATTGCGGAAAGCAGAGCATCAAGAATCTTTCTATCCACATTGTCTCCCTCAATAATGGCATTCTGGATATAACATTCTAGTCTATCCAAAAGATCCTCGTAAGAACTGAGCTGGCTTAAATTATTTTGACTTTCAACTGCATTTTTATTTTTCTGGTCAGCAGCAATTGATTGGGTGGAAGAAGCAACAACAGGTGTTGACTTAAAGAATAAAATTGTCTTTGAATTGCCTTAAAATTAGCATATAAAATGCACTTCTTTGGAAGTTTTTGGATCTTCGGGAACAGGACTTCGAGCTTCAGCTCTGGAATGAGTTTCAGTTGATCGTTGTTGAGAAAGATTGGATTGGGCTCTCTTTGGTATCGGCTCTTCTATGCACATTACATCATCGTCCTCATCGTCTAGCAGAATGCAGTCTTCGCTTGCTTCATCAACTAAAATAATTCTGATTAAACCGAAAATTACGACGTTTTTAAATCATAATAATATTTAAAATAAAAAGTTGCAAACCAATGCTAGAATATTATAATGAAAATGAACCTTCATTGTCCGTTATAGGAGTGTCTTCTCCGTTCTTCTGGACACTTTCAACTTGATTGACAACTTGAACATCACTATCATCTTCTTCTGCCGTCTTTTTCGTCGAATTTATTGGGTTATGATTTGATTTGGTTGGATTTGTCTTTGACTTGTCCGGTACTGAGTTATTGGAACCATTGATCTAAAAATATCGATAGATATATTCAAAATAAATTATTATTATTATAAGTAATATAATAAAAAGGTACTATTCAGTTTCCCCATAACAAAAATTTTTCCAAATTTTGAATGAAAAAGTGAAAAAGAAAAGTAAAGCAGTGAGTAAATCGTGTTAGTTTGCGACATCGACATGTGAACCAAAAAACTACAAACAAAATTAAATAAATTTTCTAAAATAATTTACTTCTTTTATTTTAATATTTTTTGGTATGTTCAAAATAATGCAATTTTCCCTTTCCACTCTCTTTAAGAAAACACTAAAGAATTAGGAAAAAGGACTTTTTTCTATAATTTAGTAACATTTAAAAACTATCTAAGAAAAATAATAACGAAAAAATGTTGTTTGATATCGCATTATCTAATAGTTGTTAACAATATTTTTTGAAAAATAAACAATCTGGAATTGCCACTTAATTTCGGTGCACATAAATGATAAATTTATATTCTGAAGAAATACCGTACATATTCAAAAATTGATTTTTTATTAATTAATACATATTAAGTAGGGGAACCTTTTTCTTTATTTTTTAAATATTATTTTTATTTTAAGGTTATTTTGAATTGAAAAGTTCTGCTGTATGTACATAAAATAAAATATTCGAATTTAAACTTGGCTATAACTTCCCCTTTAACTAATGTTAATTAAAAATTAAAATAAATATCTTTTATTGTATTTGTTTTGTAAATTACTAAATCCTTACGTGATTGCCACCAGTTTCATCAGCTTGTTGGCATTCGTCCAACCCACCATCAGAACCAGAACTCATCATAAACAAAAATTTGTCTATGAAATGTGAACATTAATTTAAAAAAAAATGAATTTTAAATTATGCCCATCATAGTTTTGGTTTTGATACCTCGTTGTAGATTATGAGCTCCCCCTATTTCTAATTTTCTGTATAAAATCATGATTTTTACATGATTAAATAAATGTTGTTTTTTGACGTCAAATTCTCAACATTCCTCAGTCAACCCATACCATACTTTAGGAAACTTTAGGCTATTAAAAAAAAATTGCGAAGGGGAGTGATACAAGTAAGCAGCTTGTATGAACCAATCAAGCCGATAAACTACAGAAGCAAAAATTTGTAGATAAAAATGTAAATAAGTATTTTAAAGATTTTTTTTCTTAATTGAAAACATCCTATTAAAAGCTATTTTTTCCCTTTGAATTAAATTCAAAAAACGGTCCAAATCCAAAGTAATTTCTTGGAGGATGGAGATGGATATCGGGTGGGGATTCAATCTTTTTCTTCCCGGTACACTGTTAAAAATTGACTAAATACACCGTAACACTGAACAAATTTTTTCTAACCTAAAAATGAGTGTAAAATTATACAAATGGCGCTGATCGACAGTACCTTGAACAATTACCAAGCAACCCAACTACTAGAAGACCTATGACTATGATTCTATGTATGTATGTATACGTACGATTTATTTCATATATATGAAAAATGAAAGAGTACTCACCCTATCTACAGCTCTGCACTGTGGCATATGACACGGAAGAGACATTATCGATTGTCTTTCGGAGGCTGTCCAATGCTCTCTCTCCATTTTCCATCTTTTCTCTCGCTCTCCGCCATCTTTTTGCAGTATATACAGCGAGTATACGGTATCAGCTATGCAGCACAGCACCCCAATCTTCAGCCCCCCCCCCCTTTTATATTTGTAGATGAAAGACGAGAGAAATAGAAATAATCGATAAATGAATAGATGAACATAAAAAATAGATAGGGAAATAGTGTGAGTAAGAAAAGAGGAAAAGAAAAATGTGAAAAACTACAATTTTTATTTTACCCACCTATACGACATATATTCCATTTTCCATGTGAATGAAGACAAAGTTTTTCCTTTTTTTTAATCCATCCATATTCCATATGTAAAATACATATATGGCATTTCAAATGATGAAAACAACGCACCAAAAAATTTAAAAATTAATACGGCTAAAAATAAATTAAAACAAAAATAAATTTTTATTTGAACTACATATTAAGGAGAAACTATTCAGAAGTCTACTAAACAAACGTACTGTACTTTCAAGAAACATCAAACGGTGCTCGATTCATCGTTCATCAAGCATAATAAATACATGATAATCAGCTGCTCCAAGTTACAGATTAGATTTGATTTATGTTAAGTTTGTGTTTGATCAATTGATCATTGATTAATTCATTCATCATCCACTTCCAATTTCCACTCTTTTCTTCTTCCCTTTATTAATTCTCGCCCACTTTCCTTTTCCCATGTCTCTGCACAGCTGCACACTGATGAGTGATGAGATGAATATTTATAAACTATTTGGCGAATATATTTTCTGTTGTATGATACTGTTTATGTGATGTGCTGATGTGAGTTCTCAAAATAATATTTTAAAAATGCAAAAACAAACAGTAAGTAGTATTTACTATACATGGTTCGTTTAGTTTATTTTGTTTGAAAGTTCAGAATTTGGCTATGTTTTGCCAAAATTTGTTCTTTTTCTTTCTGCTCTTACAACATTCAACTTTTTGTGTGTGTCGTTGTCGATTGTCGTGTGTTGTATATAATAAATTTGTAAATGTGTCTGCTGGTCTGGTTCTCCTTCCTTGCTGGCTGCTTCTCTTCTTTCCTGCTTCTTGTCGGCAAGAAATGTCAGTCATTTCGTCTTTATTTTTCTATCTCTAATCTCTCTATACATATTAGATATTACACTACACTACGTCTCTGCCCTACCCTTTTCTACATTTTTCTCCACCAACCAAACCAATGAGTGCATGCAAGTGGTGGGTGAAAAGGATATGAATAGGTAGTAAGAAGAAGAAGGCATCGAGACAACAAAGACCTTTCTTTCTTTGTTTTTTTTATTATTTGATTAAAATACATTAATGTTATTTTTTAATTTCACAGTGATTTAATATTGTTATTTGTTACTTCACACTTCACAGCGATAGGAGGTTTCGAAAAAAAAATTCTCGACAAAATTTAAAATAGGCCACACAAATTTTAATTATTAATATGATAGTATACTTATATTCAATACTTATTACATTTTTATTTATGCTTGCTGGCTGAGTCTAAAACCCGTTGATTGCCCACGACAAAATAATCTTAAAATAGGAATTTTTCGAAACGAATGATTGTATGTATGTAAATATATATTGAATGAAATAGTGACCAAAATGATGCGGACACAGAGAATAAAAAGGTAAAAAACACAAGGAAACAATTGCTTCAAAAATATCTTAATGGATTTTTATTTGTCGTATGATGAAAAAAACCGGTAAGGAT
>JAQIYK010001155.1:0-10606 GCA_034700465.1 Rotylenchus robustus | reverse complement strand
TCGAATTCCTATAGGTATCCCTCATCAGTGGCGTATCCAGGATTTTCTCGAGGAGGGGGTGCGCACCCCGTGCTGGGTTAAAATTTGGCGACCTTTTTTTAATTCACGCCCAAAGTCGATTTTTAGGGGTGCAATTTTATTATTGCAGCGAAAAAACGATTTTTAGAGGTGAATTTTTGATTTGAGTTAAAAATGTTTAATTTTTGACATTTCGATTCGAGAGGGAATTTCCTCCCCCTGCACCGATAGCCAGCACCCCGGGGTACTGCTTGTTCTAAGAGGAGTTGCGCACCCCCAAATACGCCACTGGTATCCCTGTTCCTCAAACAAACCTTTCCTTGTGAGTATAAAACATAAATTCCCGTTGAAAGTAAGGCAGAACGGACATTGTGGTTAAAAGGATGCCCGTCCATTCCCTCAGCCAATTTTCCAAGTAGTTGATTTTGGACATGTGACAATGAACAGTCGTGTTGTTTGGCAAGGCAAAGTGCCACACAATAACGGTTTGTAAATGCAAAATCATTTGATAGTGGTATCATCGTAAAACGTTAAATTTAATTGTGATTAAAAATATCTATAAATAGTTAACAAGAGCAAGATAGCTACAATACAATACATCCTCATTGTCAGGTCAATGGTTAGAAACTAAACATTATTTATTGCTCGAACTTTTAAACGGAACACTTATTAGAACTCGAATTTTTGCCTTCTGTTATTAACAATGTTCCATTTTCTTTCAACTTCTTTAAAGCAGGCGTGTAATTTTCTTCTGGT
Source organism: Rotylenchus robustus (assembly GCA_034700465.1). Taxonomy (NCBI): domain Eukaryota; kingdom Metazoa; phylum Nematoda; class Chromadorea; order Rhabditida; family Hoplolaimidae; genus Rotylenchus; species Rotylenchus robustus. The sequence goes on along the minus strand of JAQIYK010001155.1, from coordinate 9,832 downwards.
AGTCGTCTAAGCTCCGCCCATCTTTTCGTGTAGCCGCGATTCGAGCGCCTATATGTATTAAGTTTTATTAGGTGCCAGTCAGGCTGGCTTATTTTCCGATGTTAAAAATTCGCATAAGATATTTTAAATGTAAAATATGGAACATCGTATTTAAATTTTAAATATGTTCCATATTTTAAACTTTTGTTTAATAAATTTAATAAAAACGAACACGTAAAAATAAAACTTTTTGAATGCATAAATTTTTGAATTTTCCGTATCAGAGTAGAGCAAAAATATTAAAATTATTTGTTATGCATAAACTAAAATTAATTATTTGTTATATATGTATAATGTATATGTATTGCATAATATTTTTACTGTCACGGGTTTGGGGTTTCCATTTTCAATTAATATTTGATAACGATTAATGACTATTATTAGTTAAGTCGCAAATTGCAATTTTATAAATTTTTCCGTCGTATTTTTTGTAAAATGTGCAAAAACCAAAAAATATTAAACTATAATAGGTTACTAATAATAAAATATAAACATCTTTTTTGTTTAGGTTTTGCAGTTTTGTATTATTTCGTTGAATTTTGCATAAATTTTGTTCGAAATAAAACTCTAATAGCAAACTTTCGTAAAAGCCTCTCCTGATGTAAGCATTGTGAGACGGCTGTGTACCAGTAACTACATTCGCGCATAAATGCTTTTTCTTAAATTTTATTTATTTAAATTTAAAGATTATATTTTTTCAAAAATGTAATTAAAATTAAACTCACTGAATAAGCTTTCCTCCTGGCGACACTCTTTGTAGAGATTAATGAGAAAATTACATTCTTCAGTGTGTAAATGAGATGATAGATCCGGCAACATGTTGATTAACCAAAAAATTCGGGAATTCTTAAAAATAAAAACATTTTAACAAGCAACACTTAAAAAATAATATTGCGTTTGGGTTCACAATTTCAAAACCAAAAAAGGGAGGCTCTCTTTAAGCGAATTGAAAATTGTGAGAAAAATTTAAGGATAAGAGAGTCCTTCCTTTGGTTGTGAATTAAAAAAAAGTCTGAAAGGATCAGAAATCAGAAAAGCACTAAAAATTCGCATATCGTGGTTGTCAGCAGTCTGTCTCGGTGGTTTTCTGAGCATGATTTATTTAATGTAGAGATCGACCTTTAAAAAAATCTAGGTCTAGGTTTCAAGAACTGTCTAGGTCTGGTTTTTTCTAGGTAAAAAACTTTAAAAAAAACCTAGACCTAGAGAACTTTTTTGGTCTAGGCCCAGATCTATGTTCTAGGTTTTTAGTTTTTGCTTAAAAATGGTCCAAATGCGGATTTTTTTTTAGCATTTTTTGTTTCTTATGGTATTTTTATGCTTTATCTTTCATACAGAGAAGTTTATCTAATCATTTTTAGGAAAATTTATTAGAAATCAGCCAATATCTCCAATGTTTAGAGATCAGTGTGAATTTGCTTTTGCATTAAAAATTGCACACATTGGCGAGGTGGAGTGAGTGGGGAAAAACAAACATTTTGGACGAAAATGGGTGAATTTTTGATACTGAAAAAATAATAGACATAAAAAATCGAAGATCTACAAAATCAAATCATATATCTGATGTCAGAATTGTGCTCAGCGTATGAAAAAACCTGGTTGAAGTTAAAAACAAGAAATAAACTCGAATTTTTAGCCTTTTTTGGGGGACCAGTAAACGTTTATGATTGCCAAAAGGCCTAGGTCTAGGGGCAAGCGCAATGGTACACCTCTTTTCGTTCACAAACTGTTTACTCAGAAAAATTATTTTCGCGTAATGCTCTTTAAAGCGAAAAAAACAAAACGCCAATTGGTTTAAAAGGTAAAAGTGATTACTTCCTTCCATACATTTTTCAAATATTTCTACTGTATTTCCAAATACAGCAACACTTCTTTTTTATTTTTCCTTTGTTTGTTTATTGTCGATTTGAAATTTGCAATATTGTGGCGTTTTTTATTGTTCGTTCCAATTGTATTTAGAAAAACTGAGTGAACAGTTTACCAGTGAAAAAGAGTGTATGCTGATGACGAATCCGAGCTCGGATTCGTGATCAGCGTACCCGAAAACCCTTATTATCTCTAATTAGTGATAAATAACGAATCTATTGATATTTATTAGAAAATTAGTGTTTATATCCAAATAACGTTTTTTGTATATAGAGCAGGGACGTATTTAGGGGGGATCCGGGGGCCCGTGTCCCCCCCCCCCCCAAGAGGAGGAAAAAATAAAAAATTAAAGGGAGGACGGGGTGAGGGGAGAACGGAGGGGAAGGAAGAAAAAATTAAAAAAAATAAAATTATTTTTCATCAAAAAATGATCAAATTTTCTTAAAGAAGGCACTAATTTTCTCAAAATTTTTTTTGGCGGCGCCTAACGGCACCGCCAGACCCTAATAAAGTTTTCAACTAAAAAAATAAGGTGGACCTCTTAAAGAAAATTCGCAAATTAAAAAAAAAATGTGCAAAATAGCCACGCCTAATAAGGCGCGGCGAAAAAATTTGTTGGGGAGAGGTGATTGGCCAGCAGTGTGTCCCCCAAGACCAAATCCTAGATACGTCCCTGATATAGAGGTCTATATAAGTAAGCTGAGTAGCTGAGAGGAACTTTATTTGAAGATGGTGAAAAATTTACCCTGTCTCCGTGTGCACATTTGTCTGCTATGTGCGACTGCATTTTAATTTCTAAATCATCCTTTGTTTCTTCAACTCATCTTGTTTCAGTTCAATTTTGTCCATGCGATCATTTTGATCGCTTTCAGTTGAGGATGAGTTCTATAGTTTTAAAGTTGGAAAAATATGGGGCAAATTAGGTTTCAAACCGAATCATTTGTAATTGCTGATGCCAGTGGTACTTGATTTGGCGCTAAGGCCAAGCGATGATCACATTGGAAGATGGAGTGCCGGTGGCCACCACATACTGATTACCCTGTATGATATTTACATGGCCTCCTCCGCTGTTCAGATTATAGACGGGAGAATTTTGCTGATTGGATCATGATTCCGAGGAATCGGGAGTAGTGCTTTGACTCTGATTAATTTTAATCCGATGATTATTCAAAGCTCAAGGTAAAACAAATTTTCTTTACAAATTACTTTATTGTACCGCGGTACCGGTATTCGGCAAATGCAACCATTTTGCTCAAATATAGCTTAAATAAATAATAAGGTTAATCTTAAAAATGATCTATACTTGCCATATTTAACATTCATATTTTTATTTTAGGAAAAATAAAACCTCCGAATTATTTTCTTTGTCGGCTTGCGTAGCTGAAAGTGACAAAGTAACACGGGATGCATTGGATGTGCCTCCATCGTTGCCTGCATATCCACTTCCGGGGAAATGCCGATTACTAAGGGGGACAAAACTTTTTTTGTTTATTTTTCAAAAACACCATATTTCCAAGTAGTGCCAAAAACGGCGGCCTGTTCCTTTGAGATGAGGCTCTTTATATATAGCTCAAAATAAAGAGCACGCCTTTTTGGCAAAATTTTTTTCCTGATCCCCTTACGATTTCAAAACCGAGGAGGAGGGCCGAAAAAGTATTGAAATTGGGAAAGAATAAAATTTAAAAACAAAAAGTTAAGACGACTCAACCGTCTCATCTGTTGTGGGCGCGCTCGAGATTAAGGAGACTGGCTCGCAAGAAAGCGAGCTAGACCCACAGCCAAAATCCGGTGTCGAAATGAGGTGGAAGGTATGAGAAGGGGAGGAGAATGGATGGGACAGTGGAGAAAAAAAGAAAAAGAAAAAAAGAAAGTGCTTTGCAAAAGAAAGTGCGTACCTCTGTGCTGCTGACGCACACCACCAGCAGTGTGTTTTCGCGACAACGATGTCCTGATGGTCGATCAGTTGCTCCAGAATTCAGGCGTCCTCGCAGTCCCGAATGTGCGGTTTTGCGTCTCTGAAAAGTGAAAGATATTTTAATATATCCGGTATTATACCGGGGTATTAATTGATAATATTTTTTATTCGTGTTTTTAATTAATTCACTATTTTACCTTATTTAGTTAGAGTCCTATTAGTTTAGTTTATTGTTTAACCCTTTCAGGTGTACTTAAAAAGAACCTTAGCTTCCATACCAGAGTCAGTTTGCGTAGAAACTGACTTCGCTGGAACAAATTTCAAATCCTTGCCGTTTCCATTGCTGTTGCTGTTAGGTACTCCGATTCCCGGCTTTTGGATCTTTTCCATGTCATTATCTTCATCAGTTAGCTTTTCACAGTCCTGTACAACGAGGAAATACAATATACAAAGGACAGTTAACAGACAGTTAACAGCTATTATTGTTTGAGCGAAAAAAAACATTTTAATTTATAAGCAATATACGCAATATTAGGCCATTTTAAGCTATACTGAGCTAATTCAAATTCAAAAGTGAAAGAACAATATTCATTATTTAAAAACATTTTCAATTTGACATTTCGGGGGCAATCCCCTACCTCCTGACTTAACTTTTGGCTGGGTTAAGAACTAATAAGGAAAATCAAAAACCTCTTTTCCATGGACAAGTTTACTCTTCTTATGTTGAGCAACATCGACCTCAGCGGCTAACATCCGTTCTTTTAATTCTTCAACATCTGCTCGGATTTTTTCCGAATTTGATTCATCTGACTCCGACTCATTTGATCCATTCTATAGAAAAATAATAATCGACTGGGATAGATTCCTTATAAACCGTTGACATAGGCTGGACAAAAGGTTGGGGCTGTTGGCTAGTTCCAGGCACGGTCGAAGGGGTATCAGCAACAAGTTGGTTGGCTGCCGATTGGCTTTGAACAACGACATTGAACGTATAATTGAATATGTTGCCGATATTCACAGCACCGTTATTTGATGTTAAATTAATGTCAGGAATTTCTGGACGATCACTCATTTTGAGAGGTAAATTAAAAGTTTAACCCTTTTAGGTTTTTTCTATGTATTTAAAAAAAGAACCTTAGATTCCAAACCAGAGTTAGTTTGCGTAGAAACTGACTGAGCGTAGGACTTGGAAGAGTCCTAATTTTCTGGAGCGGATTTCAAATCCATATATTGTCACCACTTCCATTGCTGTTGGGAATTACAATTTCCGTCTTTTGAGTCTTCTCCATGTCATTATCGTCATCAGGTAATCTTCGTAGTCTTGTACAACGAGGAAACACAATATACAACGGTTTGTTTTTATTTTTCATAAAAGTTATTATTATTTAAGCGAAAAACATTTAGTTTTTAAGCAATAAACGCAATAATAGCCCATTTTAAGCTATATTGAGCTAATTCAAAGATAAAGAATATTCCTTATTTTTGAAACATTTTCAATTTGACATTTCGGGGGCAATCCCCTACCTCCTGACTTGGCTTTTGGCTGGGTTAAGGATTAATAAGGAAAATCAAAAACCTGCTTTCCATGGACGAATTTGCTTTTCTTCTGTTGATCAACGTCAATCTCAGCGGCCAGCATCCGATTCTTCAATTCATCAACATCTCGAATTTTTTCTGAATTTGGTTCTTCTGACTCCGACTCATTTGAATTTGACGATTTGACCCATTCTATAGAAAAATAGTAATCGACTGAGGTAGATAATAGATTCACTATAAACCGTTGGCTGAACAAATGGTTGGGCGTTTCTGCACAACCGTAATGTTTCCAGCAGCATGGAATGTATTATAAACTGCATTATTTGGTGTCTGATTATCGTTGATTCTTTGTAAAGAGCAAAGCGTTTAGGCAAAAAATAGACAGAAAACAAAATAGTCTAAAAGAATTAAAGAAATAAACAGTTAAAGTAGAACAAAGGAAGTAATGTGAACCAACGCCTTCGGCACTGTTTGTGTATGGGACCCCTTGTATATGGAATCTTCTTCGAAATTGCATTCGCGATTTGAATACTGAGTCCAGCGGGAAAACTGAAAATAAATTTTTGCACACCTTATCCCCCTTTCCTGCCTTTATCCCCTTCTCGCGCACCTTAATGCTTGTTTTTTGCTCTCTTTTATCGCTTTTTTTGCTCCCTTTTTATCGCGTTTTTTTTTGTTCTCTTTTTTCTTTCGTTATTTCGTTCCCCTTTTTCTCTCGGTTTTTTCTTTTTTTTGACCCATTTTCCCGCGTTTGTAATTTAAATATGGAGTGGCCCAAGGCCAACAGGATTTTTTCGGAGGGGCTATGAAAATTTTGGCAACGTTTTTTATACTTGTTAGGGGTGAATTTTTAGTATTGTACAGAAAATTACGATTTTTAGCGGTGTGTTTTTGGTTCGAGAGCAAAATTTTAATAACCAATAAGCGCTATTTTTGAAAACAAAGTGGGGCCCTATTGCGGCGAAAAATGGCAATTATGAAAACAAAAGGCGACCTTAAAAAATTAATTTTTGGCGTTTCGAGGGAGGTGCTTGGCCCCCTGATGCCTGATGGTGCCAATGCCGTCGGGGAAATTTTAAACATTATGATATGAAATTTGAATATTAAATTAAAAAATGCCATTCTTAAAAAAATACGTCTTAAAAAAGATCCCCACTGGGCATGGACATTGATAATGAGGCATTGTCTAGAAAAAGAAGACAATACAGTTTGGGCGGGAAGAATTCGCATTTTTGGGTGAAAAATATGCGATTTCTGCAAAATTTACACAAAAATTTCCAAAATTTCGACCAAAATTTTGCAAAAAAATTTCAGGCGTCTATGTTAAAAATCAAAACCGTGAAACTGGTACCCCGATTTTTAATTTTTTTTTAAAAATTTCAGGCGTCTAAGACCGGTTTAGCCCACCCCGGTTTTCGGCCAAAAAACCCGGTTTTCGGTTTCGGTTAACCGAACCGAAACCGACCCTAATTATAATATAAAAAATCCATGACAATTTTTAAAATAATTTATGGTCTAGAATCTCGTTTATAAGAAAGATTAATAAACCAATAAATAAACAATTACTTTGTTTTTGAGCCATTACTGGAAAGAATATGCAACACTATAACAAAAAGAACGAATTGCTCAGCTGGTCGATATGCATATACATTCTGAGTCTGGCGCTAAAGATGTTTTTCATATGGCGCAGGAGAAGCAGTTAAACGTGGCCGAGGCCGACGACTGATCGCTGCATTCGATGGTTTGAGATGAGGGGGAGGGGGAGAAAGGGTTTGATGAGGAAAAGGGAGCCCATGGGCTTCTAGGGGGAGTTCAATTAATAATTAATTTGTTTAAATATAAGAATAGAATATTGATCTTTTTGAAGAAAATGGTGGCGGAAAAGAGATCAAACATTGGCCAGTAACGCTAAATGTAACGTTGAATATAACGCTCGTAAGTTCGTAAGAAAAATTTCTGAATTTTTCAATTTTGGCATCTTGGAAGGATTGACCTGATCAAAAATAAATTAATGTTATTATTAGAACGAAAAGGGTACATTGGTCGTTCCCAACACCATCGTCATCTCACTAACATCAGGAGCAGAATTAGCAAGAAAAAAAGTTGGTAGATTTCGGCGAAAGTTTTCCGAAGCCAACTCAATTAAATTTGATGAAGTTAGACTATTTAATTATTTTAAAGAGAGATTTAATAATTTTAAAGAAAGACTTAGTGTGCCTTTCATAATAATTTTTGAGCGCTTGCGGAGTTTGAGCCTTTAATTTATAAATTTGTAAAAAAAACTAAAATTATACTATAAATGGAGCTTTGACGGTCAAGCATTGATAAATGATAGTCCTTATGGACCATAAATCTGCCTTTAATTAATCACTTCGGGTGCCATATAGATTGGTGGCCGCATAGAGTTCCAGCCATAATTCCCTCCGGCAAAGAACGCGCAAACCCAAAATCGGCCAGTTTCACAATGAGTTAGGTGGGCTGCGCGGCAAGAGGATGACGAGAGCTACTGTGGACCTTAAAATAAGCGATTTTTAAAAAGAAAAATTTGAACAGTGGCAATTCTTTGCAATTTTTTAAATTTTATTAATCGATATCTCAACAGAGGAGAATTCTAACGAAAATATTTGAATTAATAATTTATTTACAACAAATTTTGATGAGTTTTTCCTCCATTCTCCCTTTTTTGGTGGCGACGGCTCGACTAAACGCAAAAATAATAAAAGCTGCTGACCTGAACTTGTTTAACGGGATTCTCAAATAAATCGGTGGAAGATCCACCGTACTGTTGAAGATTCTGCATTCTGTTGGGAATGTGTTTTGCTCGCTTTCACTTGTGCCGAGTGACGCGTCTATTGAAGCGGCGGCTGAAATGTGAAATCGTTGTATTCATCATCGCGGTGGTGGTGTGGCAGCCACGTTTATTTTCACCTTCAACTTAATTAAGAAAAAACTTGCCGGCTTATTAAAATTTAAATTGTATAAAATTATCTGAATATAGGTGCTAGCAAAGCTTCAAGTTATCCCACTTAAGTGCCTCAAGTTGTTCTCTCGCTGATCTTTCGAAGTGCTGAAAGCCTGAAAGGAAGAGGGGGAATTTGTTTTGCTCGCTTCGAGGCAATGATGGAAATTATTTCAAAAAATATATTAATACACTAATTTTTTAATACCTTTTTGTAATAACTAATGTTTTATTTTTTCAGAAACTCACATCTTCGCTTTCTTCCTTTTTATCTCTATTTAATTGCCCATGTATCAATAATCAATATATCCATTTTAATTAATTTTAGGCTATTTGGAACGCATTAAAATGGACATAAAACGCCAATATAAGTCAAGTGGCGCAGGAAAAGACAGCTAAACGTAGCCGAGGCCGACCACCAATCGCAGCATTCGATGGTTTGAGGGGAGGGAGAGGGGGATAAGGGTTTTCTGGGGAGAAAGGGTTTGATGAGGGAAAGGGAGCCCATGGGCTTCTAAGGGGAGTTAAATTAATACATAATTAATTTGTTAAAATACAAGAATAAAATATTGATCTTTTTGAAGAAAATGGTGAGAATTATCGCTGGCAGCGAAAAAGGGATCAAACTTTGGCCAGTAACGCTAAATATAGCGTTGAACACAACGCTCGTAAGTTCGTAAGAAAAAATAATGATTTTTTTAATTTTGGCATCAGAGGGATTGACCTGATTCAGGCCCGTCGCCAGAGGGGCGAGGGGGGGCATGCCCCCCAAAATGCCAAAAATTAAAATTTTAATAGGGTCCTCCCTTTTGTTTTCAAAATTCGCGAAAATTTTTGCCTAAACTATAATTTTTTCAATAGGATCTCCCATTATGAACCCAAAATCCATCAAAATTTTTGCGCGGCGTCTTTTGGCGCCGCAAAACAATGAAAATTTAACTCTCAAATTAAAAATACACCCCTAAGAATCGACTTTTCGATGTGATTAAAAATTTTCAAGGCCCTCTAAAAAATTCATGGCGACGGCCCTGACCTGATCACAAATAAATTAATGTTATATTATTAGGGCGAAAAGAGTACATTGACCGTTCCCAACACCATCGTCTACTCACTAACGTCAGATGCAGAATTAGCAAGGCTAAGAAAAAGTTGGTAGATTTGGGAGAAAGTTTTACGAAGCCTTGGTCTCAATTAAATTTGATGAGGTTAGAATTTATTTAATAAATTTTAAGAAAGATTTAGATAAATTAGAGACAATACAGTACATTTAAATTGAATGTTTTAAATTATGCAAAAGTAAATCTGATACTTTTAAAGATTGTTAACCATTCTATTCTTCAAATCTCAAATGAAATTTGCCATTAGAAAAAGTTACATTAAATTTTTTACTTTTTTATTTGTAAAAATATAAAATATTTTTCAAAATTAAAACCTTGGCAAATTTTGGGGAAGTGCCATCCTGGCGGATTTTATGCCCGACTGGCGAATTTTGGGAAAGTGCCCGCTTGCTGATAAAA
>JAQIYK010001154.1:0-10607 GCA_034700465.1 Rotylenchus robustus | reverse complement strand
ATGATTTGACAAAATCTGACGTCAGATTCGGATTCTACACCCTTGGAAACCCCCGTATGCGGATTTTCAGCCAAATCTAAAAAGGATTTTTGGGTGTTTTCAAAAATGTGGGGTATAAACGCATGTATTACCAAACCCATTGTTTTTAGACCATTTTTAAAGAAACAGACTAGGAAATCTTGTCTTTTTGAAAATTTTAAAAATTACTAACCTGCATATAAGCCACGAAATCCTTCTGAACGAAATGTATGTCTCAAGCATCTGACCCAATTGCCATACAAAGACGGAAACACCTGCATCTTCACTTAAAAAACAATAAAAAATGGAACAAACCACAACTAAACACACCCTTAATGGTATCCAATGGTTGCGCGCTGTACACATTCGCGATCCCACCTGGATTTGTAAATTTAATACTTTACTATAAATTATTGTTGGTAATAAATATTTGTAAACTCGAAAAGCAGTCAAACCTACTGTTCCAGCCAGAAAGTCAACGGCCCCATCTTTCAGATGCGCTAAGTGAATTCGCATTGAATTGGATACCACTTCTCCAGTTGTCGCCCTATCCATTGGGAGTCCTACAAATTAATTTGATGGCCAAAAATTAAAGAGAACAATAAAAGATGGTTTTCAAATTACAGTCGCATACATAGCATTATGCATGGGCTGGTAATCAGTGTTGGGAAGAGCCCAGGTCGAGTTTTCCAACACTGTTGAGAGGATTAGACGGCAGTAAAGAAGATTATACCATCGACATAATAATGTTCAACCTCCCATTATTTTATCTATTGGCGCTTCTATCATGCACCAGCTACACAACTTTTATTATCGATAATATTTTGAGTGAACCCAAATACCCAAAGTTGCAGTGAGTTAACATTGAAAGGACCAAATAAAAACATAAATTGAGTACAAAAATATAAAACTTAACAAATAAGTATGATACTGTTATAAATAATGTTGCTACAGTGCAAAATTTGATTTATCATAAGGAAGAATGTTTTGATTTATCGCGTTTGATTGATTGATTTTCAATTGATGATCATGCTGAAAAGTTCGCATTAACAAAAAATAATAAGAACAACAGAAGATTCAAAATCGATTCTCATTTATTTAATTGATTGGAAGTGAGTGAATGCGGATCGACTTATCGAGGCTTGAAGAGACGACAGATTTCGCATTCTCTCCAAAGCAAATTCCGGTAACTGCTTGGGAATGTGAATCAAATTGTGCAATTTTGTTCCAACTTTTGGCTTGATAAATCTGGATGTTACTTCCAGCTACTGCAAGATAAGCACCAGAGTGATCAAAAGTGAGACTATTAATCTGCAAAAGAAGTAAAATAAACTAACGAAATAATGCTAAATAAAAACCGCTTGTTTGTTGTCAAAGAGCACTAAAGTCTTCAAATTTTTCAACTTTCGCAAATCCCATATTTTGACTTCACCGTCCTGTGATCCAGTAGCCAAATAATAACCATTTTCGGAAAAAGAAATTGCAGTCACGAAATCATGATGGCCAGGAAATTGTGCAACATTGACTTGTTCTTTGATGTCCCATATTTTCACAATAGTATTTTTTCCGCCCGTTCCAAAAATTAGTCCATCTGGATGAAATTGGCCACAACAAATGCCTAATGTATCATCATCACCAGATTTGACCTAAACAAAAATGTAATTAAATATTTCTGTCGACCAAAACCTTCGCAAGAGGTCGTCCAGCTTTGAGATCAATAAGTGACCAATGCGAATCTTCTGAAGAGCAAAGCACATAATCATCAGTCGGGTGCAAAGATACATCAGTTATGGCACGTTCATGAATACCAATTACATTGCGAGCGTTTTGTTCAGTTGATGTCCAAATTCGAATCTGTAAATTGTTGTCCTTTTTTGAATTATTCCTATTTCCAACCTGGGAATCAAGTGCTCCAGAAACTATTGTCTGTAAATTCGGATGAAGACGGATGGCAGTAATGCGTTTCTGATGTCCCTTGTAAACATTTTCAATTGTTTCGGCCCCAGAATTGAACAAAACAATTGTCTTATCCATGCCTCCAGACAATATGAAGTTTTTCTGAGAGTTATAATAAATTAGCAATTTAATTATATATAGTACTGCCCAATTAATGGGTGGGACTAAAACAATGATACTTGGGCCTTTTTCCATTTCTTTTATATATTTTGTAGCTAAAAACAAACTTGTAAATCTAGAGCTGTGATGCCAGGTATACTTGCACTATGTAAAGCGTCATGACAAGCAACTTCAACGAATTTTTGAAGCTCTTCTACAGGTGCCAAACCAACAGGCAAATTCTTCCCGCGTTGTTTGCGGGCAGTTGAGAATTCTTGACTTTTGTCGGTGAAAAACTAAAAATAACCGTATTGCTTGGATGGAAAACTGCTTAAAAGTCATACCTTGACCAGATCGTCGCTAATACCCGGTAGTCCTCCGGTTTCTTCTTCTTCTGGATGCATTTCAACATCAGTTGCCTCTGCTTCACTCTCTCCATTACGACGGCTATGAGGTAACGTTGCTATAATTTGACGAGCTGATTGCAATTCACTGCTAAGACGATTTATGACGCGACACGCGGCATCATTCTTAAATATGTATATACAATTTAGGCGACTTCACACTACAAGCCTTAAAAAACCTGGAAAAGAGCGTGAGTCAACTCTTCACGCGCAGTCTTAAGCTCTTGTCTTAATGTAAAATTATTAAGCATGGTCGCATCCCACTCATCCTGAAGTTGTTTAAGTAGTGAAGGCAATGACGCAGTCGTTAACGATCTTAATCCGTTTCTTTTTGTTTATTTTGAAACAAAACCTACCTCTGCATTGCTCGCACGCTTTGATCTTGCTTTAATTCAACCAACTTAAAATTCGCATTTTACAACATAAAACTTTATTACACACTAATTACTTACATCCGATACATCCAACTTCTGTCCACTAATTGGATCGGTGCCACTTTCTTCTATGTATTTTATTATAAGCCTTTTTTCAAAAATCTCCCCAGAGACTGGCGACACAACAGGAGCTTCTGCTTGTGTGCCAGAAATAGCACAAACAAAGTTCGACATCTTCAAATTCTTAAATGATTATACATATGAACACAGACTAACAGTAAGATATATACCAACAAAATTATATAAATGAAATTAACAAAAGAACGAATTTACATCATTATATTAAATGTTTATGTATTCTTGTAATAATAGACAAGTAGATGTAAACTTCATACTTCATACATAAAAAGTCTTTGTAAAAATAAAATAGTAATAATTTTAAAAATGCATGTTTTTGGACAGACCCGAAGATTGAAATTTTGGATCAAGATGATTTCTGATTTTTACAAAAACAAACCGGCACTTTTCTAGTTAGCATCGGCTTTTCAAATTAAAAAATATTTTTTTCATAACTTTTAAAATATAATTAAAAAAGTCCTTTTTTGATCTTGAAAAAGCGGATACATAAACTACAAAAGTACCAAAAAACTTCGAGTAAGAAAGAATACATTAGATGAACATGAGAGATTCTAAACTGTGCAAATTACAACATGAAAATATCACATCAGAAAATAGATTCAAAACTTTTACAAGCGGGAAAGGAAGGACTGCGTTTGAGTGTTTTTCTTGGCATAGTATTTCTGAGCAATTGGAAGAGTTCAGCAAATGTGCTTCGCTCCAATGGACTGAAAGACCAACAACGGATAAGAAGAGCCTTAAACAATAAATAAATTCAGTAAATAATAATAATAGGGCACCTTTGCTTCATGGTACGAATTGAGGTCAGTTATTGTCGCTTTAAGCCCATTGCCAACTTGCCAAATGACTGCATCAGATGGAATAGAGGCGAATGGGAATGTATTTGTTAGCAGCTCGTACCAAATTGTTCTTAAAAGTATGATGGTTGCAATCAAGCAAATAAATGAGATTAAAAACCCAAAGGAATAAACATCAGTTGCTTCTGTAAAGTGTAGCGGCTCAAAATGATGAGATAATGTCCTAATCAATTCGGGAGCTTTATATAAGAGCCAATTTGAGGGAACAAGGAACGAATATTTCCTAAAACAATTTATATGTCGAATTTCATAATTCATATTGAGATTATGACTACCTTTCAGGATAAGACAGCCTTTTAATGTTAAAAATACCGAAATCGGTAATTTTCACAACTCTTCTTTCATTTACGAATACATTTTTAGAGCGAAGATCTTTGTGGAGGATATGTTTAGTATGTAGATATGACATTCCCTAAAATTTATTGATTGATGCATCATGCATTCATTATCATTAATTGTTTACCTGACAAATTTGTTTGGCACATTCAATAATTTCATTAAAGTCTAGAGTTGGTCTGTTTAAATCAGTTTCGTGAAGGATATGCGCGAGTGTTTGACCACGTATTAATTCCATTACGATACCAAATCGACTGTGTTCCACTGTGTAAAAACCTCTGAAGAATACCAGATTTTCATGTCGGACATTTTGAAAGCAAGCTGTGTCCTGTTTGAATGTTTCCAACCGCTTTTGTTCGTCAACATGACTCATATCAAAAAATTTTATCGCAGCTGGTTCGTAATAATACACCTCAAAGACCTAAATTTTCAACTTATTGAAAAAAATTTAATTTGCGATTTACGGCTTTTTGAATCCTTTATTTTGTAAAAGTCGAAAGAATGAAATTCTTTCGAAATTTCGCATACATACAAATAAAATCAACTGATGTAGCCGTTTTGTTAATTTTCCAATAAGTTTAGTCCGACACTCAAATTAAATACCTCGCCGAATCTCCCTTTTCCAATAAAAGATTTAACTTTTATTTCATCTTTTATCGTATCATCCTTCCAAGCTGTATTTCTACGAATAGTGAACATGTTCCATGCCTTCCTGTCAAATCTATCCTTCTTGGGGATACTTTGATCATCGGGTGCACTGCTTTCCTCATTCGCGAAAATGTCGCTCATAGAATGAGAATTGCCAATTTCAGGTGCCCAATTTTCCTGTATTAAACTTAACGTTAAAAATATGAAATTTGACCAGCAAAAAATAAGGAGCAACCTGAGTTTTTGAAATGACCATTTGTGTGACCAACTCTTTCAAATGTTTTTGCGTTAAACCACAATTATCCTGCACTCGTAAACTTTTCTTGCATTCTATGTGAACGGACAACCTAAATAGTAATATAGTACTTTTTAATTTAGCAAAAAATACACCAATGATTTTTAGTTTTTTTAAAATTTGTAATTTCTTGTGCATTTTTGTTGAAAAAGACTTACTTGCAACTTCTGCACTTTTCGTATTGAACAAAAAATCCAAGAGCGTTCGAACAAACTACGCATGTTTTACTGCGGTTTTTACAACGTTTTGTCACCCATTGATGAGGTATTTGATGTGCTCTCACCCTGCTACTATGCATTCATACGTTAATCTGAAATAAAGATGACAAATAAAAATACACATAAAATCGGAATAAAGAAAATGTGAGGCCAAAGAAGAAGGCAAGAAGGTCTGGGTAACACTGTATGTACCTTACCAAAACTCATAAAACCAGTCGTAATGCACTCTAATCGCTCTAAAATGTGCTCAAACGTGCTTAAAAATGCGAAAAAGTGGCTTTTTGAAAATTTCAAAAAATCGATTTTTCGGCCCGGAATTTGAACCAGCAACCACAAAATTTCACTCACAATTAGCTTCATTGAGCAGTAAATTGTAAGAAATATGCTTGAATGTACTTTAAAAAAATTTCATGGTTATAAATTTTTTCCCGGTTATCAATTATTCCCCGGTTATCAATTTTCCCCAGCTATCAATTATTTCCCGGCTATCAATTTTTCCCCGTCTATTAATTTTTCCCCGGTTATCGATTTTTCCACTAAGAATCACTCAGCCTACCTAGGCTTGCTTAGGTCTAGGCCTAACCCTCAGCCTAAGCTGTTTTAAGCATATTTGAAGGAATTTCAGATCGTTTAGAGCATAATTTTGTGCGGACGAGCTTCGGCGGGCGGTGGCCACTCTTTTTTTGGTTGAGCATGATCATGTCATGATCGTTAAAAGAAAAGCTTTCATTTGTATCAATTAAGGTAATACTTTGGTTTAAGCCACACATGTTCAATTCCCCCCCAAATTTCAAATTTTTCAGATTTTTCCCACTAGGCCTAGGCCTCACTGATGACAAAAACTGCAAAAAATGGTCGTTAGGAAATTTCTCTCTATGTCTGTCATTTTCTCTCCACTCATCACACTATTTTTTCCCTTTCCTCTTCTTTCTCTGCCCTCTCACATAACTCTCTGCGTCTCTGCCCTCTGGAAAGTGAAGCAAATACCGCCATTTCATATCTCCACTCCCCAATGTTTTTATTCGATTTCCTATGCTGTATCGAACAACCCCCTCGAAAAAAGATTCTAGAAATTTTTCCAGAATTTTTTAACTTCAATTTTGACAAGTTTAACTTCTTTTAAAAATAAAAAGCCCTTAATTCATTCAACTTTATAGTATAATAACACTTTTTGATGAAAAATCTGGCACCTGAGTAGATAAAATTTCACGAGGAATCCGAATATGAGCCCCGCCTACCGAAAAAACACGATTTTTGAAAATTTTTTTGGAAAAAATTGAATTTTTTTTTTCAAAATTTTTGATGTTTTTCGCAACTTTACTGCTCACTTATTATTTATAACATGTTTGTTTATTTTTTACAATGCTATAAACAGCAGTAGAACACGTTTTTTATCGATAAATACAGTAGGACAGTGCAATCACTAGGAAACAAACACAAAAATTCCAATTACGCATTTGAATAGACTTTGGCGTTTCGTCACACGCCAAAGTAAATAAAATTAAATATGGCCGCTATTTCCACCATTTGTCATCTGTGGGGGGGACCAAAAATTCCGTAATCCCGGAAATCCCTTTTTGGGGACCGGGATCCCGACGGGATTTTTTAAAGGTTTACAATGGATCAAAAACCCATTTTAAAGGCAATATCATAGTCCAAAAAGAATGGCTTCCTAACAAGTAATATTTTGTAAAACGGTCCATCGTATTTAACCTTTTCGGCTTATTTATTTTTTTGACAAAATTACAATTAATAATGAACCAAAAAACCGAAAATAAACCATGCCCAAAACCCCAAAAAATCCCGGTTCGAAGACCGGGATTTGAAATTAAATTTGACGGGATCGGGATCAAAAATCCCGACCGAGATCCCGCCGGTCTCTAATCAAAAAGTACTCTGTCAAAAATCCAATCCTTAACTTCTTCCGTCATCTCATCTATGACCAAAACAAACCCAATGGCTCTGCTGTTTGAATGGTGGCCTGTTGAAGCTCGGCCCCCCGTAACGCCCAGCGGCTTGTGCCGGTCAGCGGATCCAGCACCAAAATGGAGTATGGGTCGGCACTCTGGGCGCAAATGAACAAATGCTGAAAATATAAGGGATGTACCCAAAAATCCAAATTATTGTTGTAGACGTGTTCGAAAAAAAATAATTTTGATGGACATAGGACATGTCCGTTTAAAAAAGAGAAAACATGCGTTTTTTGATCACTTTTGAGCAAAGTTAAAAACACCACTCTAAATTTTTACTTGAAAATTTTAATTCAAGTAAAAAATTAATTTTAAGTAAGCATACCTCCATTAACATCGGTCGCTGAAGTTGCACTCCTTGTTCCATAGGTATTTAACGATGATATGTATTTTAATTTATCTGAAAATACAAGTCTCTCGCTGGAGAAATTTTGGAGTAAAAACAGAAGCGAGTTATAATTAATTTTGCACAAAACTGCACCTCCCCAAACATACCAAGTTTTGCATATTTTTAGTTTTTCGGATTATTAGAGTTAGCTAGATTAACATATAGAAGAGCCAAAGCCAACTTTCGGAGTAGTAAGTATCCGAGTGCCCGCCCATAATAAATAATAAATGGCAATGGACGATATGTCTCAAAATTCTTTCGAATTTAATTAAAAAATTAAAAGGAACATAGTTGTTTTCTTTGCGCATAATTTATTCGTCTCCGTCTGATTCCTTCCATTCGTTCTTTCTTCAATCAAATGAAACGAAAACAAGACATCAACAAATTATTTAACTTATGAATGTATAACTTTTATTTGTGACAAAAATGGCGGCTTTTTGAAATATGAATACCAGGCCGAAAAGAATTTTCCAACTGGCGTTTTGCTTTTATTTTCGTTTCGATTGTCAAAGAAATAGGCAAAATAAATCCTGCTCGCACGATATAACCTGCAAAATCTTAAACTAAAAAAATAGACCTTTATATTGTATACAATGTAAAAGTATTGTGATAATGAATTGAAAAATACAATAATTGACATAAATTATGATAGTCATTTTTTATTTTATGCATTGAAATTAACGCAAAAATATGTGTTAAATGCACAATCAGTTCAATTCAATTCAAAACCTTCTAAATCGCACTTCCATCCATCGTCATTTGGCTTCCTTGTCCTTTTGATCAAGTCCTTCAGTCGCACAACACTGAAATTATATTTCAAACCCAAAATATAATTTTCATTCGAAAAGAGGATTTAGCGAATTTGGATTTAAGTCTGCACATTTCACTAAAATAACCCGAAAATAACCCCTTTTAAGCATAGCTTATCGCCACTTATCCAGTTTGTATTTTGTATCCCTTTTCCTTTGATCAAAATGTTTCAACACAAAATCACTTTAAAATAATTTTGGCCTAAAATTGCACTTTTCGCATAAAAATGACCCAAAATGTGTTACTCAAATTGAAAATTCAAATCAGACTATTAAGATCCAATGGATCCGTTTTTGGAATTAAATAAAATATCTAGGTACTAGGTATTCTCATTGATTTTTTGTAGTTATGGGTTATGGGCCTCTTTAGGTATGGATTGTAGGGATGTTTGATAGAGCAATAGTATGATGCGAAAAACTTGGGCCCTTGCCATCAGCGAGCGAATTTAACCTGGCAGATCGCCTAGCCATCTCCTGCTACACTCCGGCTGGTGTGTTCAAGCGCAGAGCGCGAGCAGTGTCAGCGAATAGCTTAAGCTCTGCTTCGTCCCTGGGCGAGTATGGTCCGTACGCTGCTGGCCGGTGAGGAGCACGTAAGTGGTCGTAAAGACCGAAGTTCTCAAACGACCAGTCAAGAGGCGCTAATTAAATATGGCAAAAGAGAATTTTTAGATAAATGGAGGCCATGCTCGTAACCAGATGGGACATAATCGCAAATTAAAATTTGTTCAAAAACTTAGTAGCTCAAAAATTACCTATAAATAATATTTTTCGTTCAAAATTGCCCAAAAACGTTTTTTCGTTAAAAACCGTAATCAAAGGAAAAATATATCGGTACTTGTTAATTAACGGGGGGCACGAAAATAACGGGGAGGGGGCAAAACCAAAATTATTTTCAAGTTTTTCCCAAACCTGCAAACGATCTAAAATGTGCTTAAAAACGGTTTTAAACCACTTTAAACCACTTTTGAACATTTTTAAAATTTTCGAAAATTTCGGTTTTTTGGCCCAAAAACCCTCAAAAACCATGCAAAATGCCATTTCACCATACCAAATTGCAAAAAAATGACAAAATAGCTTGAAAAATGATGATTTTTTAACGTTTTTGAGGAATTTTTTGAATTTTTCAGTGGTTTAAAACCGCTCAAAAAGTGGTTTTAAACCATTTTTAAACACTTTTGAGACGTTTTTTGGCCGTTTTAGGTTCTCTGACCGTTTGTAGTGCACTTAAAATTTTTTTACCAACCCATCATCCCACGAATCAACATTCGCGTTCCGCAAACATTGTTCAAACATTTGGCGTTGCATAGCCATTCATTTCCATGGTCTTTGTTTTTTTTTGTCCGCGGTTTCACCAAAGCGAAGCTGCGTCAAAACATGCACAGCTTCGTGAAGACAGCTGTTGACCAATTGAGACCAATTGAGTGGAAATATCGTCTTGGAGGATATATAGATGACGGCGGCCATCATAGGACGTTGTTTGTCCGTTATGGTCCGGGTGCAGCCCAATTGTCTATTAATTTTTACTCATTTTTTGATTAATTTTGTTTTAATTTTATAATTTTCCTCTGATTTTAGAGTGAATTTGTTTTCTAACAATTATTTTATTATTTACTTTTCCAACCCCTCATGAATTGTTCTCTTGGTTCAAATATCAATTCCCCTTCAGAAAATTATTTGCTTTCAATACTCTAAAGGGAACCTCTCTTTGGTTTGCCCTGGAATAACAGCCTCAATGAGGTTTATCATGTCGAGCAATTCCCGGTGAGTGCAAATTGAAGGAGCTCTCAGGGCAGCCATCATACACCCGTTATGTAACGCTTTGAGGAGATCCTCAATCGAATGCTTGGTGGGGAGCTGCTGATGAGCTTCTTGCAGAGTCCTGGAGCACTTTGAAGAGCTGTCGACCTAGCTCCCATGGCTCTTTCTACGTCAAAGCTAATTTTTTAAGCAATTCGAAGCCATATCCCTGAAAAATTGTACATAACACGCCATCTCCTTCACTCAATGCTCCCAACTTCCATATCCCCTTCCCTGCACTGCCATTTTAGTCATTTTTAAAAATATTTTAAACCAAATAGAGCTAATATTATGATT